>CAJOBZ010000019.1:0-142500 GCA_905332375.1 Pieris macdunnoughi | reverse complement strand
GGGGGGGGGGGGGGGGGGGGGGGGGGGGGGGGGGGGGGGGGGGGGGGGGGGGGGGGGGGGGGGGGGGGGGGGGGGGGGGGGGGGGGGGGGGGGGGGGGGGGGGGGGGGGGGGGGGGGGGGGGGGGGGGGGGGGGGGGGGGGGGGGGGGGGGGGGGGGGGGGGGGGGGGGGGGGGGGGGGGGGGGGGGGGGGGGGGGGGGGGGGGGGGGGGGGGGGGGGGGGGGGGGGGGGGGGGGGGGGGGGGGGGGGGGGGGGGGGGGGGGGGGGGGGGGGGGGGGGGGGGGGGGGGGGGGGGGGGGGGGGGGGGGGGGGGGGGGGGGGGGGGGGGGGGGGGGGGGGGGGGGGGGGGGGGGGGGGGGGGGGGGGGGGGGGGGGGGGGGGGGGGGGGGGGGGGGGGGGGGGGGGGGGGGGGGGGGGGGGGGGGGGGGGGGGGGGGGGGGGGGGGGGGGGGGGGGGGGGGGGGGGGGGGGGGGGGGGGGGGGGGGGGGGGGGGGGGGGGGGGGGGGGGGGGGGGGGGGGGGGGGGGGGGGGGGGGGGGGGGGGGGGGGGGGGGGGGGGGGGGGGGGGGGGGGGGGGGGGGGGGGGGGGGGGGGGGGGGGGGGGGGGGGGGGGGGGGGGGGGGGGGGGGGGGGGGGGGGGGGGGGGGGGGGGGGGGGGGGGGGGGGGGGGGGGGGGGGGGGGGGGGGGGGGGGGGGGGGGGGGGGGGGGGGGGGGGGGGGGGGGGGGGGGGGGGGGGGGGGGGGGGGCGGGGGGGGGGGGGGGGGGGGGGGGGGGGGGGGGGGGGGGGGGGGGGGGGGGGGGGGGGGGGGGGGGGGGGGGGGGGGGGGGGGGGGGGGGGGGGGGGGGGGGGGGGGGGGGGGGGGGGGGGGGGGGGGGGGGGGGGGGGGGGGGGGGGGGGGGGGGGGGGGGGGGGGGGGGGGGGGGGGGGGGGGGGGGGGGGGGGGGGGGGGGGGGGGGGGGGGGGGGGGGGGGGGGGGGGGGGGGGGGGGGGAGAAAAGGGGGGGGGGGGGGGGGGGGGGGGGGGGGGGGGGGGGGGGGGGGGGGGGGGGGGGGGGGGGGGGGGGGGGGGGGGGGGGGGGGGGGGGGGGGGGGGGGGGGGGGGGGGGGGGGGGGGGGGGGGGGGGGGGGGGGGGGGGGGGGGGGGGGGGGGGGGGGGGGGGGGGGGGGGGGGGGGGGGGGGGGGGGGGGGGGGGGGGGCGGCCCCGGGGGCCCCCCCCCCCCCCCCCCCCGGAGGGGGGGGGGGGGGGGGGGGGGGGGGGGGGGGGGGGGGGGGGGGGGGGGGGGGGGGGGGGGGGGGGGGGGGGGGGGCGCCGCGCGGGGGGGGGGGTGGGGGGGGGGGGGGGGGGGGGGGGGGGGGGGGGGGGGGGGGGGGGGGGGCGGGGGGGGGGGGGGGGGGGGGGGGGGGGGGGGGGGGGGGGGGGGGGGGGGGGGGGGGGGGGGGGGGGGGGGGGGCGGTTTCGTTGCCGGGGGGGGGGGGGGAATAAAGAGGGGCGGCGCCACCCGGGCCCGGGCGGGCACCCCACCAAAAAGGTTTTGCGGGGGGGGGGGGGGGGGGGGGGGCCCGCCCCCCCGGGGGGACCACCAGGTTTTCCCTGGCCCAGGGCCCGGGGTGGCGGCCCAGAGGAAAAACCCCCGAGTAAAAAATTTTGTTTTTTTTTTGGAGAGAGAAATTTTTGTTTTCAGGTTTTGTAAGAGGTTACCTTTCTGGGCTTATGACCCCCCCAAGGAAAAGAAAAGGGAAGGGAGAGGGAAAAAAAAGAAGGCCCCCCCCCCCCCCCCCCCCCTTTTTTTTTTTTTTTTCCGCCCCCCCCCCCCCCCCCGGCGCAATTTTTTTTTTACTCTGTTTTTTTTTCCCCCCCCCCCCCCCCCCCCCCCCCCCCCCCCCCCCCCCCCAGAAAAAGGGGGGGGGGGGGGGGGGGGGGGGGGGGCCCCCCCCCCCCCCCCCCCCCCCCCCCCCCCCCCCCGGGGGGGGGGGGGGGGGGGGGGGGGGGGGGGGGGGGGGGGGGGGGGGGGGGGGGGGGGGAAAGGGGGGGGGGGGGGGGGGCGGGGGGGCGGCCCCGCCCCCCCCCCCCGGGTTTTTTTTTTTTTTTTTTTTCTAACACTTATAATACCCACCAACCATCATAAATAAAAAATATTTATTTTTTGGTTAAAAAAAAATTTTTTTTTTTTTTTTTTTTTTTTGGAAGTAGATTATTTTTTGTGGTTGTTGTGTTATTTTCATGGGCCGCGTGCGCTCCCTTAAGTTGGCGGGGGGAAATTAATTTTTTGCACTTTTTTTTGGCTTTATCAACTGTTCGTTAACTGTTCTTCATTGTTCTATCAAAAAAATTTTTGTTCGTTTTTTTTTTTAATTATAAAAAAATTTACCCTTAATTTGGCACGAACTATAGATATTTTGATATTTTTTTTTTTAGTATAGAACTATTCAATAACTGTTCGTTCAAAATAAACAACTGTTCGGCTTTCATTATCCTGTAATTTAATAATAATTAACTTTTTTTTATAAATCTTAATTAAATGTTATTGCGCATGCGCAGTATCAATGCGCATAGTTCTCATAAATTATGCGCAACAATAACACACACAACAATAACAGCAGCAACAACAAAATCATCATCATCACCCGGTTTTTACTTTCATTTATATTTTGTTATTTTATACAAACAAAATGAACTCTTTCTTAACATCTAAAGTCGTATTTCTTGTACTTATCCATTCTTTTAACATTCCTGATTAAATATATTGATTGAGAAAAATAGAAAAGGATAAGTCCCATGCAAACTATATATTTATATATTGATACAATATATTCTAGAACCAATTTCTTTTTCATTCTCAGTCAATATTTTTAATTATTCATTTAAAATAGATGATAATATAATTTCATTTTCGAATACGAAAACTTGAACAAATTTTTTCTGTACTACTTACGTTATAAGTTGACTTAGATTTTTACTTCAAAATTAATATAAAAGAATTTTAATTTAAAATTAATATCAAAATCTAATAAATAAACTTTGCAAATAGAAAGTAAATTATGTATATTAAGTAAAACAATAAAGTTTAATGATACGATACTTTTAATAGTTAAAAAAAAAATTTTTTTTATCGATAATAACATTTTCTTCAGCATACTATTTGTAAAAAAAAATATCGTCGTTTTTATATGTCTCATCAACACATGTTAACAAGATTTTAATTATAACGTAAACGACGCGTAACATTAAGTTATTTCCGTATAAGCGATTCATCTCGAATGACAGTTTTCATATTATACGACAATTTTATAAAATAGCATATGGATATTTCTTATTTTGTGAATAAACAAATCAGAAAAAATACACAATTAATGAGACTTTTTTATCAGATAAAAGAAATAACAAGAAAAGTTCTTTATTATCAATACATCTTTTATTGTTGTTAAAAATAATCACATCGTAAGCCCTTATTATAAATTATTCAATCAGCTGGTTTTGAATAGAGTTTAAAATGCTGTACACCGATGCACTTAAACTAGCCAAAGAACAATCATTAAATAACGATAGATATAAATTACAGGATAATGAAAGCCGAACAGTTGTTTATTTTGAACGAACAGTTATTAAATAGTTCTAAACTATTAGAATAAAAAAAAATATCAAAATATCTATAGTTCGTGCCAAATTGAGGGTAAATTTTTTATAATTAAAAAAAAAAAACGAACAAATTTTTTTTTTTGATAGAACAATGAAGAACAGTTAACGAACAGTTGATAGAGCTAAAAAAAAGTGCAAAAAAATTAATTTCCCCCGCCAACTTAAGAATCATGACTGCTTGTAAATATCAATATCGAAAGTGACATTTTTTTATTTTTTTTTTAAAGAACAGGGGGCAAACGGGCTGGAGGCTCACCTGATGTTAAGTGAACCGCCGCCCATGGACACTCAATGCCAGAGGGCTAGCGAGTGCGTTGACGGCCTTTTAAGAATTGGTACGCTCTTTTCTTGAAGGACCCTAAGTCGAATTGGTTTGGAAATACTTCAGTGGGCAGCTGGTTCCACATAGTGGTGGTGCGCGGCAAAAACTGCCTTGAAAAACGCTCAGTTGTGGAACGGCGGACGACGACGACGGATCAAGGTGATACGGGTGGAATTTCGTATTCTGTCTCGACGTCCGATGATGAAACTCAGCTGCAGGTATTAATCCGAACAACTCCTCTGAACACTCTCCATGGTAAATGCGGTAGAAGATGCAGAGAGACCCCACATCTCTACGCAACGCCAAAGGATCAAGCCGCTCGGAGAGGGATTGGTCGTCGACGATTCGAACCGCTCGGCGTTGTATACGGTCAAGTGGAAGGAGCTGGTACTGGGGAGCCCCCGCCCAGAGGTGAGAGCAGTACTCCATGTGGGGTCGAATATGCGCTTTATATAGTTGCATGCGGTGGGCCGGAGTGAAGAGTATGCAGGCAGTAGCCTCGCCATGCTGAGCACACCAAGGTTTTTTGGAGGCTAATTTATCCTTTCCCTCCAAGTGACCGCGAAACTGAACGTCGTTCGATATGTCAACGCCAAGTATTCCAATGCTGGCTGTGGCTTTAAGAAGAGTGTTTTCGAAAAGAGAAGTAGCGACAAAGGGTGTTTTTTTTGGCTGAAAACGCGCAAACTTGTGTCTTCTTGGGGTTAAATTGGACTAGGTTTTGTCTGCCCCAGTCTGAGATTCCACGTAGTAGAGTTTCGACTTCAGACACAAGTTTGTTCCGGTACTCGTCAACAACTGCCCGAGAAATACCTGCCCGGCCAGTGTAAAGAATATCCCCAGTGCTGTCATCCGCATATCAATGATATGTTGCAACTTAGAAAGCTGGAGATCCAATCGCATAATTTCTCGGGAAGCCCATAGGCTGGACGCTGTGCCACACCCGATCGAAGGCTTTCGCTATGTCCTAACTTACCGCCAGCGCCTCCCCCTTGGACTCAATTGCCTCTGCCCACCTATGGGTAAGGTATACAAGGAGGTCACCAGCCGAGCGACCACGACGAAAGCCGTATTGAGAATCGCTAATCAACTGGTGGCCCTCTAGATACCTCAAGAGCTGGCGATTAATAATGGTTTCCATTATTTTGGAGAACAAGGAGGTTATGGCTATTGGGCGATAGTTGGACGGATCAGAGCGCTCGCCTTTTTTAGGGATCGGATGTATCGAAGCGGTCTTCCAGCACTTCGGGACAGTGCCGAGCGAGTACAGGTACCGGAAAAGGCGCGTTAAGACCGGAGCCAACTCAGGAGCACAAGTACGCAGCACAATTCGTGGGATACCATCCGGCCTGCTCGACTTATGAATTTCCAAGGAAGATAGTGCTTTGCGGACAGCACGTTGCCGGAATGTGATTTCTGGCATCGAAGAATCACAACGCGAAATGGTCGGTGGTGATCTCCCTCGGTCATCCAAAGTCGAGTTGGACGCGAAGAGACAGCCCAAAAGGTGGCCGATCTTTTGGGCTTCTCCTTCGCAGTGTGGGCCAGAGAGTCAACCTCCCTGTGCAGTGGCGGAATGGCGGGCTGACAAAAATTCCCATGGACAGCTTTGGCGAGAGATCAATTGGGTTGGGCCAATCTCTCGCCAAATCTGGCAATGTGCTCTGACTTTGCCTTAGTGATTTCCCGTTTAAAGGACCTGGAGGCTGAGTTATATGCTGTTTTAAGTTCGCTGGTATTGGCATCACGAGATTTCGCCGCTTTCGCCCATGAAATGAAATGAAATGAAATAGTTTATTCTTGCAAGTAGGACTATATAAATCACTTTTACAATGTCATCCTAAACTAGATGAAGTCGACATTTCCTAACTGACTGCCCTGAGAAGAAATGTCGAAACAAACTCGGGGGTATTAGTCTCTTTTGTAGTCCAGATAATACAATAATAAATTAATAAATTGGTGTAAACAAATGCAGAGTATTTACTGGACTGGTCTTTGGAAGAAAGAACCAGATCGATCTGAGCAAGCCTATGCCAGCAGACGGCAAGCATGCCCCGAATAGCTCATGCAGCTCAACCATTTTTAAGGGAGCTGCACAACCCGGTACACAGCAATACCGCCAGTGGCACCATAAAAATATGTGGGGCAACAACTCACTCAGATCGCCAGCCCAAAATAACTATATACTAAAATGTATCAAATTATAAATCAAGCAAAAAAGTTTATGATATACCCGCATAATGTTTACACTTACAATGGATACAAAATGTATTTTTAAGGTGTACCTTAAAGCAAGGAAAAAAATAATGAAATTGAAAAATATAATCGTAATATAAACATTATTCACTTTGCATGTCAAAGTGTAAAATATAGTATGCAAAAGCACAAAACATGTCAGTATTGTAGAAAAAGAAAAAATGTAAAAAATGAATATGCACAAAAACTGAAGCGTTGCAAAAGCACAAGACATGTCAGATTGTAAATATGTACAACATGCAAAAAAAAAAAAAAAAGTGAAAGACAGCTTAAAAAAAACACAAGCGATAGCTGTATAAGCGAGCAGCTCAATCCCAGGCGTTTCTATCATTTAAATAATCGGATATCCTGTAATATCCTATAGTTAATAATTTTGATTTAATAAAAAAATTAAATTTCTTAAGGGGAAGTTTACGAACATCCATAGGAAGTTTATTGTAAAAGCGTATACATTGACCCATGAACAAGTTGCTTATTCTATGAAGGCGAGTAGCATGAACTGTTAAATTATTTTTGTTCCTAGTATTTCGGGAGTGAAGATCAGACAATTTGACAAAATCAGGTTCGTTTTTGTGAACATAAAGTAAATTTTCACAAATATATTGTGAAGTTACAGTCAGAATGTTTATCTCTTTGAATTTCTCTCGGAGAGAAACTCTAGGACCTAGGTTATATATAGCGCGGACAGCTCTTTTTTGTAATAAGAAGATTGTATTAATATCCGCACAGTTTCCCCAAAGGAGAATGCCGTACGTCATCAAGCTATGAAAATAACTGAAATAAACAATTCTGGCTGTATCCACATCAGTAATTTGTCTAATTTTCCTTACAGCATAAGCAGCTGAACTGAGCCTTCCAGACAATTTGTTAATGTGTGGGCCCCACTGTAGTTTGGCGTCAACAGTAATGCCAAGAAAAACAGTTGACTCAACAGGGTCCAACTCTACTCCATTCAGTTGTACATTGGTGCTTAACTGCCTCACATTAGGCGTAGAAAATTTTATTAATTTAGTTTTACTTGAGTTCAAAAGCAGATTATTAACATTAAACTAATGGACAACCTTAGATAGTGCCAAATTAACTTGGTCAAAATTTTCAAGTTGACGCTTAACTTTAAAAACAAGCGAAGTGTCATCCGCAAATAATAGGATTTTGTGATCATCCCTTACACAAAAAGGTAAATCATTGATATAGATAAGGAATAAGAAAGGACCTAGAATTGAACCCTGCGGAACACCCATAGTTACCACAGATCCTTTTGATTTTTTTCCATTAATATCTACACTTTGTATTCATTCAGCATTCTCGCTTTCGACGCGAGGCCGCCTTGCAAGAACGTTTTAACCAGGGCTGAGACTTGCCACCGATCGGCACCGCAGAAAATGGAATAAAGAGTTCCATGCCCTGCAGAACCACTTCGGTGACAGAGGCGGCGACGGAATCTGGAGCTTCCAGCGAATAGGCCCCCAAGGGTAGGACGCAAAGAAAGACCGCATCCCGTCCCAATCTGCTGACTTATAGTGCCAAATACGGCGACAACCCATAAAGCGGGGCCGTGAAGGGCGCGTAGATGGCACAGTACTTCGGACCACACAATGATCCGATGAACCCAATGGCGGATGTGAAGTCAGCAGAAGGTCCAACAAAGAGGGTTTATGACCATCCACATCTGGTATTCGCGTAATCGCAGGGACCATTTGTGTCAGGTCGTAGGCTAAAGCAAAGTCGTGAAAGGATCTTCCCGCGTGATCGGTGGTTTCAGAGCCGAGCCAATCGGCATGGTGGGCGTTAAAATCGCCAAGTATCATGATTTCAGCGGTAGGAACACTTTCGAGCATGGAATCTGTAGCCATTTGGATGTGCCCAATGAGTCGGTCAGTTTCGGTATTTCCGCTATGGGACCTATACAGGCATGCGTAGAATCGCGGATGGTCATCGCAGTCTACGCGCAGCCAGAGGTTAGATAGGTCCCTTCCTTCAAGCGTCCCGAGGCGACGAGAACAGATATCCTCTCTGACGTACACGCAAACTCCCGCCCGCGGCACAAATTAATGTTCCAATTTGTACCCCGGGTAGGAGAGGTATGAAGTATCAGCCGGGGAGGAAATCTGAGTCTCGGTAAGAAAGAGCAAGGCCGGCTTCGCAGTCTCTAAATGGTAGTGGACTGCGTTGTTCATTGGAATTGAGCCCCCTAACATTTGTGAAGTCCACGGCGAGCGTGGACGGGGGTGCCTTTGTTGAATAGCTCTGTTTGCTCCGAGACTGTTTTTGTTGAGCGCAAAATTGCCCTCCCCCCAGAATACGAAGGGCAGCCTGTGCGTCCACCACCGGGTGCTGAGTGTCCCGGTGTTAGACCTCCAGAGGGGGATTCTCCACCGCAAGCGCGTGTGGTACCCCCCTGGGGTAGATTCTGTTTTTTCTTCACCTTCATATTGGATGATCTCCGGGAGTCCGCACGAAACGCGAGTACAATAAGGCGAACCTATTGTATCACTTCACGCCGGTTTTCTAAGAGACAGTGGTACTGCCCCGGTCGTGCCTGCCTTTCAGAAACATAACATAATATATGTAACTAATAATAATTCATTGACATTACAGATGGTGTGTGGTGATCTGAACAGCATAAGCTTTATAAATAAAGTCTCTGCAGAGTTGAGTGTATTACTTTAGAATACTTTAGATCTAATACTCACCATGGCCTAAACAATATAATTGGAGCTATTGACTGCACCTATATCAAAATTAATAGAACCAAAGGTATCGCCTACTCTGAAGCATACAGAAATAGAAGGGTATTTTTTAATACAGTTGCTCAAAAAGTGGCGTATTGCAGGGACGTATAGCGTTCGGGATGTGGGCTATTACACACTCGTGCTTTTTTTTTACCTTTTCCGAACTAGTGCGTTTTCTTTCCCAACTGTCAAAATAATGTCTATTAAAAAGAAAAAAACCAACCACGAAGTTTTTACTAAAAAAAATTCATAGAAATTTTTATGATTCATGCAAATATTTCTAAAAAGAAGCTACAGCTTTGTTTCAATATAAGATTTAATGATTTGATTCAATGAGTTAGGTTAGATTTCATTTCATCTCCTTAAATTTCATTTCATATCAATAAAAAATTGTACTGATGACTTGGCTGTATGGGCATAGTTCCCTTTGCCTACCCAGAATGGGTGAAGAAAAAAAAAATCTGCTTATATTCTTTTACGGTTGGCGCCATTTTCCAAAAATGTTCTTTGCGCGTTTAGTTGTTTGTTATATTATATATTAAATATACATGAACGAAATTAATAATAGTTTGTCTCAAACAGTAAATAAATATGCAACCTAAAACTTCTCCAGTTAGTATAAAAAACTGTACCAATGTATATGTGAACAATAATTTGTATAAGAAATAAATATTAGTTGAGTTTATTGTGTTTTTATTATTTTATTAAATTGCATAATTTTTTCGCAACTATATTAAAAATAGTTGTTCAGTACACGTTCACAAACTTGTTCCGACTGTCAACCCTCACCTTCGGCTGCGCCTCGGCTCGGGTAGACATTTGTCGAAACTCTTTGCAATGACAGGCTTTCCGCACTTGTAATGAAATATACTATTTCTGTAAATGTGCAAGCAAGAATAGGACCTGATATGGAAATATTTGATATAGTGACTAGGTGGCCTGGCAGTTCACACGACAGCAGGATATTTAGAAACTGCCAGGCGTATGCAAGACTGCTAAATGGTGAACTAGTTAATAATAGAGAAGTTTTAGTAGGTGACAGCGGTTATCCAGCACTTAACTTCATGTTAACACCACTTTTAAATCCAATGACAAGAGCTGACAATAATTATAATTATTCTCAAATAAGAACTAGGAATATTGTTAAAAGGTTTTTCGAAGTGTGGAAAAGGAAATTTCCATGTTTGCAGCTAGGACTACAGTCAAAATTGACAAATACTAGTAATATTATTATAGCTTGTGGTGTATTGCATAATATAGGTATACAGAGAGGGAATGCTTAAGACGATGGTACTAAAATAATTATTAAACAAAATATATTTAAATCTATAGTCCACATTTTCTTATTTTCTCTTCTTTTTAATAAAATTTAACATTTATGATGGATATCTTAAAAATTCTTCTACGAAAGCTCTATTTATTTATCGAAGACTAGGTTTGAACGTTTAATCGTTTTTTTCTAAGAAATTGTATGTTATGATCTTTAATTTAAATAATAAATTAATCCGATATATTTTGTCTTAATTGAAATAATAATAATTTTATGACGTTCCCGTAAATGACGAAACGTTGTCTAAATGATGGCGACGTTCAAGTCATGATAAATGCGGAACGCATTACAACACATGTTACAAACTTTAGTTTAAAAAAACATCAAATGTGTAAGTAGGAACTTTATGTTGAGTTGTAACTCTAAAACTTTCATCAAATACTAAGTAATATAAACTCTACTAAAAATCAACACGCACGCACAAACAAGTATCCCGATCTTTTGCAGTTGGGTTAAGAACCCAAAATGGTTTGTCCCTCAGAAATTTTATATATTAATATAATTTAATGCCTGTATCTTTCATGAACTTTGGATGAAAATCTTTGACTGTATTTAGGAGAACACGTTTTTGTTTTTAAGTTGCACCTTTTCTAATAAAAGTATCAGCAGTTGCCTGTAATTGTGAGGTTAAAACCTCCGCAAATAAAAGCTTTTTTCGTACGTCATTAGCCACGTAAGAATCTCTGGTTAAATCGTCAACTTTGGTATTTTAGATAATTGTCTTGAGATTTAACAAAAAAAAATTCAGTTAGTAATAAATATTTGAGAATCATCAAATCAACATATTTTATCCTTGCTACTTCTGTTAGCTACCACAATCGAGAGTTTCGTACAGGAAATTATTGGGCGTCTCATCAAAATAAAGCTACTCACGGAAAATTAGCTTGATAGTAATCAAGTGCAAAAATGGGCGATGGATCCTGGACTATAATTCATTTTATAATTAATGCATACCTCCACTTTCACGTCGTACAGTCGATTACCTACTCTGGTCTGTGGTATTACTTTACCAAGGATGATTCGTTCTCCACCACATGGAAGACCTCTAGAACAAGATGGCTTTGGAATAGTTTGTGCGCTATGACATTAATAATTGAACATCCTGTTATTAGTAATACGATGATCTTACAAATAAAAAAATACGAAGTAAAATTACATACAATTAATTTAAAAGAATATATTTTCATGGTTCGTGTATTTACTTACCTTTCGACACAGATATTCCGTTGAAAAAGCCTGCTTCAATATTCTGAAATCCACACATAATAATAGTTTGGCTCATAATATTGATTGAATACTTTTTTAATTGTGTTAAAATGAACAATAATCAAAAAGGTGGTTTGAACGAAACAATGTTCAGTGCTATGAGAAAAACAACCCACATTTACCCAAACAATTTATCAATGGAGCAGCAAGTACCTAACACCTTAAACTATTAAAAGTCGGTTCATCATAACTAATTATTACTAATACTAGTTGTGGGAAAAAAAGAAATACCAATTATATTGAAATAGCTGACCTCTTTACAGAATCCAACGATTCAATGAGTATATTATCACTTTCGCACATCTCGTTCAGCCATCGAGATGACACACATCATCATTGGAAACGAATTCGAAAAGCGATTTGAAATAAAAAATAAAAAAAATGTTTATCATGTATCTTTCAAAAAAGTGGAAAATTTTGTTATTGTAGATTTAACTACTGATGTCTTTTAAATTGTTGGCATTTTTATTTACAGTTTTATCGTTAGTTTATCTGTTGCAAATTAGTGATTATTATATTTGTTGATTGTTATTCTAAAACGAATTGTTTGAGATGTCACATTGAATGAGCTTCGAAGTGGATCGTTACTCGCCGGCCTGGGCACACGTAGCCCTCTGTGCTGATCTCACTTGGGCCTCCGAACCTCCAGATGATTTTATCATAGCCAATCAGGTAGCCGCACTAGACTTCCTCTATCTCCTTCCTATCAGTACGTAGTTTTTGCGTTAAAGTTTAATTTATGTCCTCAGCGCCTATTGGCACAACACTGCCGTGTCTCGCAAATATTACAGGACCATACGACAGAGTCTTCGCAAAATTCAAAGAACCGATGTGATGCAGCGGGTATGGATTTAAGTACATCTTCTACTATACCACTAGCACATTTATCTACGTCGGGTTAATGGGCTAATTGGCATACACAACACCAAAGAGTGTAAATCTGTATTTAATCATAGCATTTATAAAATAATTATTATTTTAAGATAAGTAGAGGGAATACTATAGGCAGGTGTCAAATGAGGTGTTCGGCTCCTTTTTTATAATAATTGAATTCCAGAGAAACACCTTGACAATGCTAGAGCAAGTGGTCAGAGAAGCGTGAAAGACGTGATACCGGAATCTAGACTGGCTCAATTTTATGGAAACTTTTGTTACGACGAACACAGGTACCAATATATCGTTATAGGAAAACTTGAAATATAATAACTAGTAATAATATATAAATATAATTTGTTGGATAGAGAGAGCTGCTACACAAACCCAAATGACATCAGGATTCGCCCTTACTGCGCTCAGGGATACGACAACTCCGATGTCACTGAATGCTGGATGTTGCCTGAGGTAAGTTTTAACAATAGTCATAATAGCATTCTATTCCGAAGTGAGTATTGAAAAAGTACATTTCTCCAGGTTGAGTATTGGTTTCGTAAGCTGATGGAAGATCCCTCGGAACGCAGCATGGTGCCACGACGACGCAGGCAGTACCGAATACCAGCTGATGACGATTTGTGCGTACTTTTTTTTTACTTTATCCATATTTAATAGTAGGTATATAAAGCTTCCGAGGTTAAAGTAGATATTTTAGGCCATTCTAAGTACCCTAAGAATTCTTAGCTATGTGATAAAAATGGCGATGGAATACTGCACAGTACTGTACGGTATGATAGTTAATCATGTGTTAGTATTAATGAGCACCAATCGGCAGCTAGCGAGCGCTGGAGCCCGATTGGCGCACGAAATCTAGAGGAGGCGAGCCTGGAGGCCAGAGTGCGGAGTGTGCGTCAATTGTGGGAGGACGAAGAACAAAAGCCACAGCCCACTCCACCCCAGAACTCTAGGAAGATGAGGGCACGCCGCAGACAGCCACGACGACTCGGCGCCCTGGCCCCCCCTCCACCCCTCTATTCTTTGGACACTTCAGCGCAACTAGTCTGTGACCCGACTTGTAAGGTATGCGCAACGACTCAATAGTAGCTAGCTAGTAAGTTTAACATCTGTTAAGTACCTATCCGATTTTGTTACAGTTCCATTTTGAATCTCCTAGAGCGCCGACCGCTGATTTTCAGCGTGCAATAAGCCGCTACTCCGCGAGTATGCAGGCATTAATGCGAGCCACTGCGGCCAGATGTCCCTTGTACCGGGGTACTAATGTGAGCCGATACGCTCCCACCGGACAGAGACCCTTAAGATGCTCAGATAGACGCTGCATATGGTGGCCGAAAGATGCTCAGCCACCTAACAAGTATTACCAAACAAAAATACGTTCAAAACCACAACCACAGCCTGTTTCTACTGATGAGGAATTGGACAGGACTGAAAATGTTAAAACACCAGAAGAACCTCTTGAGAGATCAAATAAACACACCGAAGATGAGATAGAAAAGCCAGATAGCCCAAAATTAAGAGATAAAATAGTAGAGGATGATCAAACGGCCTCTACAAGTACAGCTCCAACTACAAATTCTGAACGAAAGAAACGACTTTACAGCACCGTCCTTAGCATGAGTCCTCCGATAAACATAGCAGCAAGCTGCATAAGAATAAACAAGCTCTCACCTGGAATTTTAAAACTGAATCCAAAAATTGTGCTACAGACACGCCTAAGAACTTCAACTGTAGATAACAAATTTGAGGAGCTTGAAAAGGAAGCATTAGAACAATATAAGGCATCAGACGAAAGCATTGATTCTAAATTTCAAGAACTAGAAAAAGAAGCCGTAGAACAATATAGCACAAGTAACAGTAACACAAGCTGCAGTAGTGGACATTCGGCAGAAAAGAAACTCAACTCTATCATGGATATCAAGAAATCATCAAAATTTCCAAAGGATAAATCGGTTGATAGTGTTGTTATTTACTCCCAAAATTTTCCGGATCTCAATGCAAGAGGGCACAGTAGCGTTACGAATCTAAAAAACTCCCATGTCCCCCATAGGGGGGAAAAAAAAGAACTGAACCACAGATTGTGTAAACCTTCTAAAAAGAATAAATCGGAGTCGCATCAAGCTGGGTCTGACACAGATTATGAATCGAGACACAATAAAGCCAGTCATAAAGGCGCTATGCATTGGACACTTCATCTGATGCCACCAAAAAAGAGACACTTGTCTTCTTGTGTATCGGATTTTTCCTCAGATGATGATTTAGGAGAACCACCAGGTTTTATTAAAGACAGGCCTTGTATTAAGCACCACTTGACTGGAAAATTTAAAATGTCGGCCCATGGTGCGGGAGATTTACAGCCAATCATAAGAAAAACATAGAATCATGCAAATTAATGTAAGCTAGCATAGTCAAAAAATTGTTCAGTATGTTTATGAGGTCAAGTAAGAGAATGTAACAATTTGAAGCTATCAATGTGATCGAAAACTTATTTTTACTAGTCATAAATAATTTGTATATATATTTTTGTATTTGTCTTTACTTGATATTTAAGAAAACAATTTCAAATAATGAAAATGTTACACTGAAAATTGCTTAGATGTTGAGTTATGAAAAAATAAATATTTATATTTATTTGTATATCTGGATTTTATTTTGTTCCCAATTGTTCCAAAACATTTATAAATATAACATACTCTATCTTCAATAACTACCAATATGAATGGATTTATTCAAACAAATCAGCTTTCTTCTAAGAATTTTTCTAAGTCTGAACTATCAACATCCAATTCAATTTGTTCAAGTGCTGTTGGCAATGGCTGAGGTCCTGAACCTGTAATTTGTCATTAAAAATATATCTCTAATATATAAATCAAATACTTTTTTGAAAAAGATGGTATTCAGAATAAGCGCATTTATCCAAACCTAAGCTACAAAAACACTGAAAGGGTTTAGTATTGTCTTTGATTAACATAACTTTTATTCATTTAATAAAACACTATTTTGACCGGGTCACCGTGACCACGCACGCTGTAAAGCACGCGAAACGTCGGATAAAGTTAAAATTATGTTAAATAGTTGTAAATTTATAATAATACATAACTTCAATCCGGTCAAAATAGTGTTTTATTAACTGAAAGGGTTATTAATAAATAAAATAAAATAAAATAGCCTTTATTACTGTAAGTTTTAAAGTTAGTATATATAAATTAAAATTATAAAATATCCCTAATTACAGTGTGCCTTTCGGCAAAGGCCTCCTCCAATTCTTTCCACTGTGTTCTGTCCAAGGCGACTCTCCTCCAGTTTGGGCCTGCTGTCAGTTTTAGCTCGTCCTCCCATCGTCTGTATTGCCGTCCTCTACTTCTCTTGCCGTTACGTGGATACCAGTGTGTGACGATGTTGCTCCATTTGTTCTTTGAAGAAGAAGAAGAACGCATCAAGTGTCCTGTCCACCTCCATTTTTGTTGGTCTATTCTGATCAGTATGTCGGTTAGTTTTGTCCTACGCCGTATGTCGGTGTTTCGAATTTTATCTTTCCTCTTGATGCCGAGCATACTTCTTTCAACTGCATGCTGGAATGTTGACAGTTTTTTCCTGTGTAACTGTGTAAGGGACCAAGTCTCACATCCGTATGTAACACAGGGCAGTATACAGGTATTAAATACTTTTTTCTTTAGACCTATATTCATAGCCTTGCTCTTCATTATTTCTTTCATTGCCCAGTATTTTCTCCAGCCATTAGCAATTCTTTTGTGTATTTCTTTAGACATTTGGTCTTCGTGAGAGATTATTTGCCCTAAGTAAACATATTCTTCTACATACTCTAATATCTTTCCATTCACTTTGATTTCTGTCTTGATAGAGTTTGTCATCACCTTAGTTTTTTCTGTATTCATGGTTAGTCCAGCTTTGATACTTTCATTTGTAAGCATTTCAATCATAACCTGCAGTTTTTTTGGGTTTTCTTCAAAAATAATCAGATCATCCGCAAAGCGAAGGTGGCTAAGTAATCTTCCATTAATATTTATACCGACTTGATCCCAGCTGATATTTCGGAAAATGCCTTCCAAAGCAACTAGGAATATTTTCGGGGAGATAGGATCACCCTGTCTAACACCTTTGCTGATTTGAAAGATGCTTCCTAGTTTCTCTAGTTTGATTCTTGCTTTTCTGTGGTTGTATATTTCCTTTAATATATTCAAATACATATTATTTATTCCCATTTGTTGTAGGCATTTCCACATATAGTTGTGATTAAGGCTATCAAAGGCTTTATTGTAGTCTATGAAGGCGGTGTATAGTGGTAGATTGTATTCTCTGTATTTTTCCATTATTTGTTTTACGGTATGAATATGATCTAAAGTGGAGTAATTGGTTCTAAAGCCTGCTTGTTCTTCTGGCTGATTTTCATCAATCTTTTTACATATCCTGTTGAGAAGTACCTTTGAAAATATTTTATAGATATTAGACATAAGGCTGATGGGTCTGTAGTTATTGACATCCTCTTTAGAGCCTTTTTTATGGATCAATATTATATGCGATATGTTCCATTGTTGTGGGATGATGCCTGTGTTAACTATTTTGTTGAAGATATCTGTTAATAGTGGGCTTATCTCTTCTATGGTACCTTTTAGTAGTTCATTGTATATCATGTCTGGTCCAGGAGCTTTATCCAGTTTTTGACTTTTTATTGCTTTTTCCACTTCGCACTGTAGAATATCAGGTTCTTTGTCTTGTGTGCTATATTCTGAAGGGTTTATCACTTTGTTTTTGTTGTTTGCATTTGTCTCATAGTTTATTTGTTTACTTTGATCGGAATAAAGTGTCTTATAAAAGTCTGTTGTTGTCTCTAGAATGTCCTTCCTTTGAGTAAAACTCTTTTCTGCTTTCTTCAATTTTGGAATCCAGTCATTTTTCTCTCGTAGTACTTTCAGAGCCTTTCTTGTGCCACCAGATTTTTCTATGTAATTTTCCAACGTTCTTAGTCTCTTAGATCTTTGGTCATTCCTTATATGCTCTCGTATTTGTTTGCTTAGTTTATTAATTTTTTTTAAATTTCCTTTGTTGTCTTCTTGTATCATTTCTTTTCTTTCTGCAAGTAGTTTTAGCGTTTTGTCACTGAGTTTTTTTGATTTATTTTTTCCATTTTGTTGTATGTTGCTAACACTGCTGGTCAGTTGTAATTCTAGGCTGTTATATTGTTCTGTAATGTGTAGGGTTTTGTAGGTTTCATTTTTTGCTAAGGAGTTAATTTTAGTTTTTATTTCTTGAATATTTTCGTGTTTAAAATCTTTTCCTGTAGTTTTGTGTATATGTTTTCTTGATTTTTTAATGAAATTCATAAAGAAAGGGTTATTACTTACATGTAAAAAATTGGTTATTCAGGTCAAGCAATCTTTGTAAGAACTAATAATAACTAAAGAGTCATACAGAGTTGTTCTTTAGTAAATTTTACTTAAGTCATTTAGTAGATCAGTTGTGATATTATTTATAACGACAATGATAATTTATGATTATTGATAATTTCAACAGATGGCGTGAAATACCTTTTGTGATGTAACTTACCTAAGCCTAAGAATAAAATTACTTCCAGTTTAAGCTAATTTTATTTATTATAGAGACAACTTCAAGTTTTATTTTAGACAAGTTCCAAACACATAAAAATACAAACCTGAAGGTAAGCTGCCACTGGTCAAATATCTTGCAACATCACTCTGGAATGCAGCTGCACTAGTCTCTCTCTTTATTTGCAGCTCTGCAAACTGTTGTCTCTCTCTTTTGTTATTTAGCTCTGCATTTTCTTTTGCTAACTGTGTTCTTGTTTCTTCAAGCTGTGCTGTTAATGTATTGTTTTTCACACATAATGAAAAAATGTATATTAGATCACATAAAGACCCTTAAATTATAAAAAGTACTTACTCATTTTCTTCTTCTTATAAAGACTTAATTCATAATGATGATCAAGCTTCCATTTTTCCATATTATTTTTTTCTACTAAATCTTCAAACTCAACTAGTTGCTCCTCAACTTCTTGTAACAATATTTGTAAATTTTTTAGGCCGTCCATACACTGCGCGACACTTGCTGTTAAGATTGGTAAATAAGCTATATTATTTGAAAGTTCTGTCGCAGCTTTTAAACGTTTATTCGAGATCTCATGTAAGTGAAGGACCAATCTATCTACTTCTTCGGCGGCTTTTGCATTTTTGTCTGCATAGTCATGTAGTTCAGCCCATTCTTCATGATATTTTTCTAATAGTGCACCACCAGCTCCGAAATTTACTTTTTCGTTGGAAACTTTCTGTTTATCTTTAAATATATTAGTTACCTTCTGAACCTCTTGCAGAGTCTGCCGAAGATTATTACTTGAACTTAAGCCATCTTGTACGACTGAAATAAATTCTTTGAGATTGCCTAGCATTCTTTAAAATAAACTAAGAACGGAAGAGAAGCAAAACAAATTTAAAAAGTATAAATCTTGTCATCACATAATATTGACAATTGACTGATCACAGAACAAGTAGAACAAGATAAATAGTCAACACCATGTACTCTGTGGTCGAAAAAAAGTGTCAGCTCCACAGAAAACTAATTAGATCGTTACTTTGTAATTTACATTAAGTAACTAATATTTAATTAACTGCTAGTTCTTAAATTAAGGGCGTAGAACGACCGACTATAAACTACTGACCATTTGTTTATAAAGACCGAGTCTCTTTTTTTAGGTCGCAGAAATGGTCCGAAACATATATGTAATTAAATTGTACATTCAACATTGAATAATTCGAAAAATTATTCCATTTAATCGTTCGAAATTATATACCTAAAACCCATATGTAACGTTCTTCATTATCTCATAATAAAACAGAGCTATCATGTTCATTGTTCAATTATGTCAAACGTATATAAAATATTGTAACCACCACCCAAACAACACGAAATTATAAACAGAGTTAAAAATAAGAGAGCTATTTGGGTTTTCATTTTATATGATTATAAACAGTAGTGTCGATTTCTTTAATCTTGTGACGGGTGTTCGGAAAACCGGTATCTTCGGATAAAAGAACTACTTATATTATATTATTACAAACAAATAAATGAAAACTATTTTTACTTTAATGACAAATTATAGTTAAACCAGTGCAGACAAAGCGCAGACAATCTTGTATGTATTAGGCAAAATTAAGCCTTAAGAAAATCTTCAATCTTCTTCTGGCAAAGCAAGCCTACCCTCGTAAGACCGGCTAGGACACGTACTTTTTTAAGGACAGATATCTGATACTGGTCGCTTTCAGCCTGTGTTTCAAACTAACGCTAGACAATATCAAGAAAACGCTTCAGAAGCAGAAATAATGTTTTAGTCTTCATTATCTCATCTTTTAGTTGATGAGGTGCTAGCGGTGGCGTGGGTCTTATTAGTCATGAGGTCTAAAATTTTCTTTTATTTCCAAATGCTAACATTTTTATGTTCAGGCATTTTCAATCGAGAATTTACTTTCACGTGGCATAATTTATTTTATTAAATAGCGGCTACTTGGAAGTCCAAGAAGTGACAAACACGCGCGGGTTGGGCGGGCGTAGTCATTCGGATAAAGTCGGAAACACACTTACGTGTCGTGGCGTGTCGTGACGCGCCAGAAGCATATTTTAATATGATAAAGGCGGAAACACACTTACGTATCGTGGCGTGTCGTGACGCGCCAGAAGCATATTGGTTTCATACATTTAATATGATTAGAAACATATTTGCATGTCGTGTTGTGTCGCAACACGTTCTGTCGTGGCGCCAACTGCTCGCCACCGATTGCGCCAGAGCGGTGGTTGGGGTTATGACGCGACACGACACAACAGGCAAATGTGTAATGTGTTTCTATACCGGCGCGTGGCTCATGGCGCGAACATCTAGCAGATATGAAATTAAATGATGAAATTTCTCTTCGTTACTCTCTAATTTTTTAACAAGACGATGAAATTCACCTTTGTCTTGTCTCCCTCTGTTTATAGGGTGAACCCAGTATCTTTTCTTTTTTTTGCTCTTAAGAAGTTTGATTGCTAAGAGAAATTGAAGGTCTTATTCAAAATCACTCTCTGAATCAGACGAAAACATTATGTATGTTTGAACGCTGCAAAGGTTCGTTAAGTACTGTTCAGAAATAACGCCAGAGGACGCACGACACGACACGTAAGTGTGCACACTCACCGTCACGACACGCCACGACACGTAAGTGTATTTCCGCCTTAAGTGTGTTTCCGACTTAAGTGGCGTTCGGGTAATCGACGGTGAATGATCAATGACACCTATTTTACACTCGTGTATCCATTAGCTTGGTTTTGACGTATTAGTATGGCTTGAAAAATTCTATCGTTTGATATTTTAGCGTGGCTGGTGCTAGAATTGCTAGATAGTTCTTGTTTTTAGGTTGTCTGTGATTTTTGGTAATTGAATCATAGAGTCAAAATGTTATGAATATAATATATTCTATACCATAGAATATACATATCTATTGTTTGCACTTTGCAGTTTGAAAATACTGAAATATAACGAATCTAATTTTTATTTATAATTTCGTTTTGTATCGTTATATTAATAGTGTTAGTTTTAAAATAAATATCATCATAACAAAAACGAGTTTTTTGATTATGTTTACTGCTTACTCTTTATAAGTTTGAATAAATTAACTTTAAACTACCCTACTATAAATAAAGGAATAAATATGAATGTAAGGAAATTCAGTAGTGAAGAAGTACCACAAGAGTTTTTGAAATGGCTTCTTTCGATGGGTTGTCCTGCTGACATCGTGCCTTCTGTCGACAAAATGCCTTTGTAAGATCCCATTGCAAAGTATTTATGAAAGTAGCCATGAGCAATTGGCAGAAACTATTTTGATGATATCAATGAATTAGGTGTTAAAATTTTATTATCGATTAATTATTCTAGATTATGTCGTGGACAATACAATATGATATGGAAGAGTATGATGGAACACATTTCCTCTAAAAATGCCATTAGGAACAAACGAATACAAGTTTTCCTAGATGACATTTCAAAATGTAGAAAAAGATGTTCATTTAATGAGGTTTGCTATTTTTATTTAAGCATTATTTTTTGGAGGTTCTTTGAAGTTACATTCTAAAAGAAATACATCAGGTCCCAAGTCACTTAAAGATACAACTATCTAACTTAAATATTAAAAGAAAAAAGATATTGTTTCATTATTATTATTCTAATCTTAAATGAATAGTTAAAATAAATATCACTTAATTTTATCAGGCAGATAAGTGTCAATCTTGTGTGCCTTGGTGATGCTCTTGAGAGTTAAAATTTGATTTGTAAATAAAAACAAAATTTACTAGACAATAAACTGACTGTTTCTCATAGAAAACACAATCTGTTATTGAACCAATACAACTGACACTTTGGATGCAGAAAATTGAAGCAAAGAAGAAATTATTGGAAAAGGAAACAAGAATTGCTCAAGCACACAATGATCTTATAATTGTGGATAAAATATCTAGTTTACGTAAGTAGTGGTCAGGAATCTTAAATAAAATTTTTGATGGAACTTTGAATTGTCTCTCAATTCTGCCTCCTTTTTAATTACCTTTGATAAATCTCAACAATATCAGTTTCAAGTACAAACAGGTTTATGTAATAGAGTTAGCTCTTTAAATTTTAAGTCATTAAGAATTTAATTTTTTTGAACTTAGGAAGAGACGTCTTTCTATGCAGACAGATAACTTTCTAATTTCTTGTAAAACTTTTAGTTACACAGAAAAAGCTATCAAGTATTAAAGTGGAGAATTTGCAACGACGCTCTTGGTTACTGCAACAAGTTTTAGCAGAGTTTGAGAGTAAGAAGAAACACTTAGAGGAAACAAGAGATATTGCCAAGTCACTTTGCAATATCAGTGCAAGTGACAATCTTGAGGTGTTTAATTTAAGTATTTTATCAGTGAAAACATGACTTTTACTTTATTATTATATTTGTTAGGTATCATAATATATTAATTAAATCTGCTTTTGTAAAAAGACAATAACCATTTTGAGCAGTAATTAAATGTATTGTAATTTAAAAATACAATTTCAGAGTAAACTTGAGAAGTGTATGGGGTTAATAAAACAAAATTTGACATCTCAGACTTCTCAGACCAGTACATTTGCCGAAACTGATTCAGGTAATATGCACCATTGTATTCTCTGATGTGAATTTTTTACAATTCCCTGAATAAGGCCACATATGACTTGTCTTATTTACAGAAGAGACTCTAGAATTGCTAGTGAAATACCGTGGAGATGTCCTCTGGAATAATTTAAATGAAAAGCGAGCCTCACTAGTCAGAGAGCTAGAGATGGCCCACAACGAGAGAAGGGAAAACGTCGGTAGAGATGTGTAAGTTGACAACTTTAACGAACGACTACCATTTGAAAGTGTCGTTTAGTGAGAATTGTCGTTCCAGTGGAAAAGTGGAGGCTGCGGTGTCCCACTCCACGAGAGCGCAATGCTCCTTGGCCTTGCGGAGCATGAAGAATCGCCAACACGTGAAGCACGCCCAGAAACAACTCGCTGCGAATATTGAACTCCTCGGGGTAATATTTTTAGCGTCTTGTTGTAAGAATCGGTTCGGCGACCGTCTAGTACCTCGTTCTACCAGTCATTTATTGGCATTTCAGGCGAACTTGAGCGCCGAGTCGTGCGAGCTGTTGGTGTTGAACTGCGAAAGAGCTTGCGCCCGAGCGAAAGTCTCGGCTCTGAAGGAAATGCTGGACGACGTGAAACATTCGCGCGGAGTTTTCTCTCTGGAAGAACCCGCGACCGACGACAGTCGCACGACCGGGCGACTAGTCGCAAACGCAGACAAGGACATAGTGAGTGAATTTTACCTAGAATAGGACCCGGTCAAGCTCAAACGGCACAAAACACTCGCACTCAACAAAATTGATATTTCTCTATCGACAGGAAAGGGAGCGCAACGAGCTAGTGAAGTACTTGACGGCGCAAGAGGCCACCGAGCACAAAATCAGCGGCGTCAAGACGTGTCTGACCAGGGTCTTCAAAGCCTTTCATACAAATTCTGCCAAGGATTTAATTAAAGGTTACCCTTCGAAACTCGATCGCCCCGCGAAGGGTCGAGGCAGGGCAGAGTGAAAGCGTCCATTGTTTCAGACGGCCAATTCAATTTCCCGCGAGAGTCGGTGGCCGCCCTGCACAAGTTCTTCTCGGAGATACGCCAGAGGGAGGCGAACGGACGCGACCTGAGTCTGGAGTTCGACGCCTCCGACGCGATTGTGGACCGAAGCGATCGCTCGACCGAGCTGAAGATATATCTCCAGACCTTCAGCTTGGAGAAGAACAGGAAAATTCTTTTGAAAAGGTATCACCTATCGAGACGAAAGCTTTCGCTTTTGTTTATATGCAGACATGTCTCTGAAATGAGTTTTCAGCGGCGAGAAAGTGTGGATCTCCGACACCCTGAAGTCTTCGACGGAACGCCTCCGACGGCAGTGGCTGCTCGACGACGTCGCGCCGCCGTTGTGTCCGGCCGCCGGTGTCGAATATAACCTGGAGCAGATCATCGACGACGCGGAAGACGTCCGGGGGCTGGAGGAGGTCGCGAGAGGACTCGCGTCCGGAGATGCGCCCGGCGAAGGAGGCCTCGGTGAGGGTGGACCCGTAGATCGGCCGATTCGGACGGATTTAGTGGACGTCCGATGTAATGTCGCTTCTGTTTTAGATGTCGGAGACCCATCTCGAGCGGACGAAGCGTACGAGGACCGCTTAAAGAAGAGAATTGCGGAAAACTTGGGCGTCTTGGAGAGAACTAAGAAAAATTTGGACATTGCGGAAGAAAACCTGAACTTCTGGGCGCGAGACGAGATGAAGAAATATATATCGTCGACGAGAACCGTGGACGGGAAGAGCTTCGCAGAATACGAAAGTTTATATTCTAAGGCCATTGTAACTAAGTAATAAATGATGTTTTGCCAAAATCCTAGTTGTACCTTTGCAAAGCTTTTATTCATTTGACGACGTATTAGCACGTCACTTGAAGCATCCCGGCATCATTCTTAAACAAATAATGATGTAGTATTGTAAAACGATTTCTTTCTGATTACTAAAATTTTAAAACATCTTGGATTTTTGCTGAAAATTAAATAAATCGTTCTTTTCACATTAATACCACTTTCTGATAGTCATATCACAAAGGCCGGTAAAATTATAGCCCTACTCGAAGAAGGTGTCTAGGCGGCAAGTGTTGAAGAAGTAAGAAGTAGAAGTTAGTTCGTGGACGGTCAGGAGGAGGCTCGGCCGGCTCACGGCTGCCAATATCAGGAGTTAAACTCTCGAAACTGTGCTGCATGGACTCTGGAGTACTGGATATAAGTATTGTTTTCTGATGAAGCTAAAATCTATTGTGTGGAGAGGACTATTAAGACGGTGTTAGTATTGCCGTATGCTTGTAATGTACCATTTTCTACGACTGGATACGGATGAAACAATTTTGCTCTAAAGATCATAATATATCTGTCTACCAATGGGCAATGTTATTTGGGATCCATTGTATTTTATGTGTAAAGCCAGATTAAAAATAATAATAATTTGTTTCAATCGACCCCGACGCAATGCCTAGTGAAACAAAGTGTAATAAATAAATTTAATTTTCACATGATTATTCGGGCGTTAAAATAAAAATTCACTACAGTTATAACTTATCTAATAAATAAAACTTAACTATGGGCTTTGAATTGTGGCAAACATAATTAAGAACACCTTCTGTACACTCTTCATGTGCCCACATTTTATATTCCGTGCATTGTAACCATTTTTCCCTCGGTCTGCTTCGATTATGCTGACATACCAAGCAGTAGTACTCCTCTTCTGATGATGACGATGCGTTTTGCGTGTTCTCATTTTTCCTGTCCTCAGTATTTGTTATAATATACATATTATATTTTCATAACTTGTCTAGCGTTGGTGCGTTTCAATCTATTTTTATCTTTTCTGTTTCAGGTGTACCTCTGTAGATTGTAGATTTCCTCCATTTGTTAATTTCCACCTCTTACATCTTCTCAGGCTTGTTTGTACGATGATGGCTTCAGCTCTGGTTGTCTTCCATTTGCGTATCCTTGTATATCCGTGTAGCATCTAAACAACAAAATAATTAGATAAATAAACTGATTCGACCGTCCCCACTCCCCAGCCCCCCTTCCTAATATAAAATTGTTCACAACAAGCATTATAATAAAATTAAATCGAATTATACAGCATTAATCGACCAACTTCAAATAAAATAACTTAAAATTCTCAAAGTTAGAACAACATATATAACTTTTAAGATAAAATATGATGGGGTCTCCTATACCCATTCACAGCGCGCGACGCAACACTACAATTCGTGTTCCGACTTGTCCGCCGCTTTGTTCTCCTCTCGCGCCCCTTAGCGCATCATGTACGGATGTTGAGATATTCGCTCTGTTTCAACCGTACCCAGTCTCAGTCAGTCATAACGGAAGTCCTAATTGCCCATAACTGCTCGTTCATCTCTTGAGGAAGATTCCACTTTTATGGACGACAGTGCTCGCTCGCATCGTTCTGGTGACGTGGAGCGTACATGCAAGGATTTGGGATTCGTCGTTTAGATTGGCCAGCTGGAGTCCTGACTCAATCCAATTGAGCATGTCCGGGATGTTCTAAAGAGATGAATGAGTAGGTAAGATCACTGCAACCACAAAAGATAGCTTAAAAAATTAGTAATAGCATAATAGTGGGAACGTATTCCTCAAAACGATATTAAAAATATCGTTGAAAGAGTGCCCAGCCCCAGACGGATTTAAGCTGTGATTTTGGCAAGAAGAGGTCACTCATTATTCGGATTTCTCTAACTAAAAATCAGTGGCGTAACAATAGGATGGCAGGGCTGGCAAAATGCCACGGGCCCCCGACCCAAGAGGGCCCGTGCCCAAGAGATATTATATTCTATGGATGAATGTGAAGTCTCCAATACCCATTGGGCTAGCGTGGGGATTACAAACCATTCCCTTTCGCCTAAGAGGGGGCCTATGGCCATTAGTGGGACATATACAACGTGTGATTGAGTGCGAAGTTTATTAAAATTAAACTGAGTATTTATACACAACGTGACGACTTTTACTAATAGGGCCCCATCAAAAGAACTTGCCACGGGCCCCAGATGGTATAGTTACGTCACTGCTAAAAATAACTTTATTATTTGTAGCAGCCCAGTATTCCAATGCTGGCTGTAGCTTTAATGAGAGTGTCTCCGAAGAGAAGAGTAGGGACAAAGGGTGTTTTATTTTACCATAGAATTACCGCCTTGGTATAAGTTTAATCAATATGACAAGATATTGCGGTACTCCCATTTTCCGTAGTCTGGTTCACAAGTATTCCCATCTTAGGCAATCTTATGCTTTGGAGTAGGTAATCAATAAAGCACATGAACGCTAAATTCACGGCTTTTCTCGTAGATTTGCCTGACATTTACAATCTGTTCTCTCGTTCCTCGACCTTTTACAAACCCAGCTTTGTTCTTTGCCATTGGGGTAAAGATTGCAAGCGGCCCTTAATAAGGAAACCATTATTTTTCTAGCATGGGATATGAGCGCTACCGTACGATAGTTCTCGCGCCTATATCGCACGTAGATCGTTTCCTGTGTATTAGAATCAGTAGTAACCCCTTCCAATCTGCAATCTGTCCACCGGTCTTCCACACTTGATTACATAGATCAAGCATGACTTTGAACCATTGATCTCCTATATGTTTTAACTCTTCAGCGAAATTTTTTTTTGCTGAGTCATTTTGGTATTTTGTATGGTGGTAATCGATGGCACCTTTTAGCAGTTCCTTGTATCTTTGATAGCCCTCCATGTTTCTTCAGTAGTCTATGTTTAACTTGGAGCATCAACCCTTATCCGGCTTGCCTTACGAGATGATGATGTTAGATCTTTGAATTTGTTACACTTCGTGTCAATACTAGCCTTTATATTAAAATTTGATACAGATCCTGAATCTTCTTGCCCGGGAAGTTTTCTCATGAACAACTACAGGAACTGTGCTGAAAAAAGGAAAGGTGGGCGCCCAAAACAATCCTGGCCACCCTCATCTGTGGCTGAGGTAGGAGTAGAACCATACACAACATTAGGTTGACATAGTCCGAAGTGCTTGGTTCAAGAAAGAACGCGATGGCGAAGGATTGTGCACGCCTTCTGCCCCATCTAGGGGGATATAGGAAAATAAGTCAAGTCGTAACTTAAGCCTTAAAGTTTAAGGAATAAATTTTGGATAAACTTTCCAATATGGACCATCGATTTGAATGCCCATATTTTTTTTGTAGATAGTATTCACTAAGTTCCCTCCCTCACCGGGACGCCATGGCGACGTGGCCAACGACGCCGCCAACTAGTTCTTATTGAGATGTATGCCGGCTATAACTCACTTGGCGACCGACTGGCGACGTCGCCAGTTGTTTACACGTGCTTGTATGTTTGTTAATAGAGGAGAAAACTGCCAAACTTTTCCACTAGTAGCCCTGGTATCGCTTGACCCATAACAAACGCAAACAAACGTCAAATCCCCTACTTTATTATTATAACACAAGATAAAACATTTTTTTTCTCCAAAAATACCTCGCTGCGCAGCAATCGGTTGTAATAACAATGGCACTCACAGTTTTTTTAAGAATTTAGTATTTACGCATAAGATGACTCTGGGAATAAGCTCTAAAAAGACGTAATTTCAAAGCTATAAACTCTTCGAGGTTATGTTCGGAAGCGGAACATTTTGTTGAATCCGATTATAAAGGTTTGCATAAACTACTTTTAAATTATGATGTATGTATATGGTATACCGTTTAGGTACTAAGGTATGTAATCAGTACTAATTATTATGCATTAATTTTAGGTTTACCTCAAGTTCATAGATATTTGAAAAAGACTGAAATCCCAACTGTTTTTGCATGGAAGAAACCCACTACCACAGCAAGTATCGTAATAATATAAATTATAATTAAATGGTCAGCCAAGTCATTAACATCATTGGAATGGATCAATTTCTTTTGATGTTAATTAAATAATTAAGAAGAAATAAACCTGATTTTGAGATGGCCAAATTTTTTGGCATTAGTAAGTAGTACTGCTGTTGGGAATATATTTGTTACATGGGTAAATTTTGTTTATGAATTATGGAAAAAATTGATACTTGGCCTAGTCGCTCACTGGTTGATTATTATAATATGCCAGATTTATTTAAGCAATATCATCCAGCTACCAGAGTGATAAAAGATGGTACAGGAATACTTACCCATATCAAAATCAAAAAACCCTACAGCGCAACAAACAACATTTAGTAGCTACAAACACCACAACACTATAAAATTATTTTCAGTTCATCTCGTATCGATTTGTTCAGATGGATATGCAGGCTCTACCGGTGACTGTCAAATAACTAAAAGAAGGTCCCTTTTAGCTGTTATTGATGAAAAAGATGCAATAATGGCTGACCGTGGATTCAATTGTGTTATGCTACGTAATTTTAAAGAAGGAATTGTAAAATACAAGTCCAAATTAATTAGTGGGAATTATTGTTTCTTAGTAATTCTTATACATTTATTAAGTAAGTAGATCCTTTTTAAAATATTCCACATAAAATTTGTTCAATACTTTTAACATATGATTGATAAAATTCTTCATCCCTACCCTCATAAAAAATGTTCAATGAATTTAAAAAAATATCCAATTTGATTACTTCGTGACAAGATCTGCCTTTCTTCCTTTTAAAGAACCGTCCGGATCTTCAACTCTACTTTTTATTATGGAACAGTACATGTCGAATACATTATTCAGTAGTTTTCACTTGTAAACACCTTTTAAGATTACCTAATTCGTACCTAAGATTTACGTAAAAATTGCTGAAAACTGACAGCGTATTGTTATGGGTCGTCAAGCGATGAAAGCGACTCTGCAATTAGCTTTGCTTTTTTCCTCCATGGCACATGCTAAGAAGTGTATATTTCACTAATCTGACAATTTGCAAGTAACGTAAAGAAAGGGGAAAGTTGAGAAAAAAAACGTCATCTCTACATTCTCGAGCGCAGCTGATTTTTTTTTTATTTTGAAGGAAATAATTCAAGGATGACGTAACATATTATATAATCAAACGATTTCCACAAGCCGAAATCAGAAAAAATCGTCGATAAAGTTTAATACGTGCTACTGCGCGATGCTTAATTAGTTAAAAATATTAATTATGAGTATTATTAATGTCACCGTAAAATTGTAAACACCGTTAGATTGTAATTTATCTCGCGAGATTGTAAACTGTCGAAAGATTGTGAACCTCAGCGAACTGCTTACAATTTAACGTATTATTATTCGGTAGATTGTAATCTATCGAAGTGAAACCGTCAAATTGTGAAACGGCCATTTTCTACTTTTCTATTGGTTATAAGAGATGTGACATTCTCGTTTTCTATTGGTTATAAGTGATGTGACATTTTCGGTCAATTAATCCAATCGATTATTTCCTCATTTGTTCATTTTAAAGTTGAACCTAATCGAATCGATTATTTCTTCATTTGTTAATTTTAAAGTTAAACCATTATAGTATATAACATTTTTTTCTTATTATTATCTAAGCTTCGCAACCCAATAGATCTCTTTGAAGCTCGAGTAAATCCCTATTTAGCATCGTGGGCTCCCCCTACTATTACGTACATACCTGATTATAAAGATTAAAGATACATTAAAGTAGGATAGTACACTTTTGCGTGGCGTAGGTAATTAAAAACTGTACAAAATCATATCTAACCAAAACGACATTTTTATATAATGCCTCCTATTTACATTAACATTCTTATTATAAAAAGTCTTGTTAATTAATATTGAGATTATTTCAATTAAGTAGGTAATGCTTAATCTCGGCTGAGTTTTACCTACTCAACACGAAAGTACTCTACAAACAAGGTCGTCGTTCAACATTCATGCTCGTGTTATGCTACCGATTCCGCTCAAATTATCAAGCATACCATTTGCCATATAGTTGTCAGTCCGTAATTGACTATGTCTTGCCACCATGCAATGCAGTGAATTAACCGCTGTAGAAAAAGACGAGCATATAGAATTTACTTTGAGTGATAAGGACAACAACATTGTTGTCGAATATTACCATGCAAAATGTACTGCCATGCGCTATATAGCCATACTATCATCGCCGTGTGTCGCATGGGTGTGAGCGAAATAGACGACAACAGAGTACAGACCGTTCATGCAATGAGCATCAGTGAGCAATAAGCATTTTCAGACGGAATTAGAGTTAGGTGTAAATGTATGAATCATTATTGTAACCTCACCATTTTATAGATGTAAGTAGTGTTTAGTGTGTTAAATGTTGTTTTATTATTAGGAGTGTAAAAAAAAGCATTTGAACAGTTAACTACCTTATAACCTTTACAAAAGTAGCATAACATAACTTCCGCCATTTTGTATTTTTGTTATGTTTCTTCTGTATGACTTAAAACTTGTCTTGGATTGTTTTTGTTTAGCCCGGTAAAAGATTTTGTTAAATTTGCATGATTATTGTTGTTTAGAACCTATTAATGAGGTGTGAGAACAAGAGTGTTTTGGATTACTTCTTAGGATTCTGTAAATTTAACAACGAAACAATAACATTGATTTGGATAATTTTTAGTAGTTACCTATTTTATATATTTTAGTTCACATTTTTGCATTTATAAGGAACTTTATAAATGGATATACATAAGTAGGTATTATTTTCTGTTATTGTATAAATTGTAGTAGGTAACTATATGTTTTAATAATATGTAGATATAATCTAACATCATTCAGTTAGTACAAAAAGAGTTAATAAATAATGCCGAAAATTGTGCACATGCACCTACTAACTTTAGACTATAAACTCATTAAATCCATAACAAATCTTGCAATGGAATAATGGTTATTATATCCACTTTAGTTATAATACCATGAAATGTTTATTTTCAGGTAGATTATGGCTAACAAGGACTCTGACTATCCCTCATCTCAGTCAGGTTTGTTTTGTAATCTTATTCATATATATATACATACCTACCTAAAGTAAAAATATTCTATTGTTATAATCATCATAACTAATCATTTGTAATTGCTTGAGTTGTGGCTCAAGTCAATTTAAGATATTCTAAGTAACCAAAATAATCTTGTCATGCTTTTATTTGTCTGGCCTTGAATTTATATTGTTTTAATGCTAACTAGTGACTGAATGATCTAATGTAAAATAGTAAGGCCATTTACACATACTACACTCACTGAGTGTGAGTGAATGAGATGAGTTTTTTGTTTATTATAAAGTTAGTATTCTAAGCAAATGTGTCTTGTACTTCATCATATATGAATAAAGACTGCTTTCTTTTCTAAGCTTATGATCTTTAAATAAATTAAATTGACTGTTTAGTAGTTATGATGATTAGAACTCCTATCTATTAATTACTATGCTGCAGCGACATGTTTTTTTACTGTTTGAGTATTGAAAATTGTTCTGGTATGTTTCACTGTCTGTAATTTGTGCTTTCAAGTACTTACTTTTGAATTTGTATTATATTGACTGGTAAAAGGTGTCAGTTACTGATCAATATTTTATATTATTATCTATTTGTTGACATAAACCACCAAAACATCAGTTACATAATTTTTTTTAAACTCTTAACTAATAACAGTCAGAAGAGATTTAATTAAAAAATATATCACTCCATCCGATTTGACCGTTAGTAGTGGTGAGTGGCTGAGCCAATTAATGTATCAGAAAATAAGTAACAACAATGTATCCCAGAATGGTCCGCTCACTAGAATGTGCAAGTATTATAATTCTGTGTGTGCTCATGTTGATATTTTTCACAATAGTAGTTATGAATTTAGAAAGATTATTCTAGGTGCAGACTTGCAACCAGAATAACTTAATTTTTTTGTCATTAAATTTTTTTATTTTTTTTTTGTCATTAAGTTTAATATAATATGTACATATTATATACTGTATGTAATTGTTAATATTTGGTAAACCAGCACTGAAGATTCCACTAAAATGCTGTGTACAGATCTAATTGGACTTCAGGTTTACAAATGTTATTTAGTGTGTAATAACTGTATGTATTTAACCAATCGGTTTTCTGTTTCTGTACCTTAAATGTAAAATAAAATAATATAAATCAACTATACTACATATATCAATTTCAAAAACGATTGCTGTATGTAATGTCAATCACCTTTTGGAAATAAATAGTACGTACATATTTAAATATGAGAATGTGTTTTTCCAGATGGAGATGATGTAGACCCCGATCAAGAAGAACAGAGGCAGCCAGTTAACAATAACGTTGCAAATATCCTTGCGAGACTCCAATCTACTGGAGCTTTGATTAAGAAACTAAAGAAAGAGTTTTATTGCTTCACATGTGAATTAGATTTTCCTGATAGGGAAGAGTTAAATAATCATCTCATTCAGCATGTTTCCTTACCGAATGTGGAACTTGTAAAACTGCCTTCTGACGACGAAGACGGACCTCCTTCGGAAGACGAAAACTGGTTTGACGAAGAAGAGCCAAAAATGCCAAACCCAAAAACACCTCAGAAGGTAGATATATCAGAAATACTTAAAAACAAAGGCCTTTCAATTAAAAAGAATGAAAGTTCCCTAAATTCGACCTCGGCATTAGATAAATTGAGCAGCTTAGGGCTGACAATAAAAAATAATGCAACTCCAATCAAAAAAGAAAAGCCAGATAATGACAAAAGTGATGTTATGCAAAGGTTAGGTAAATTAGGAGGTATTAAATTAACATTAAAGTCAGATGGAAGTAATACAAATACATTTAAAGTGGTCAATGGCTTAAAAGACTTCAAAGCCTCAGATGATGAAGATGAAGGAAGTGAAAAAGATAAAAACAATGATGATGATGATAATGACAACAACCTTAAAACAGAAGAAAGTAATAACCAAATCAAGTCGCGCACACCTTCTGAAAGTGAAGATTCAAACTCTAGTAAAGCTATTAAATTCCCCAAAACTTCAAAAGTCACGAATTTCAATGAGGTAGAAGATCAACTCGGTGCCACGTCAGTCAACAAACAAGCCAAGCCTCGGGCGAGACCAACAGTTAAACAAACTCCAACAAGAGCAAATCTACAAACTCAGAATAATTGTAATGCAGAAAAAATTTCTGAAGCTGAACTAGATCGGCCGCATTCCAATTCAAGTACGGAGACCATAATTATTAAAAAAGAAGAAACTGATTCTACCGAATCTCGTCCGATAGATGCACCTTTGTTTTCGGGACAGATTAAAACTGAGCGAATGTCCCCAACTCTTCCAGACAGTTCGACACCTATTGTCACTCAAATTAAGACTGAAAATGATACTATAACATCACCACCAATAACTACAATGCCATTAAAATGTGTAACTAAAACGGAAGAACCAGTCACGGTAATAGAAATAAACGGAGATTCTAATGATGAGGACGATGATTGCTGTGTTGTTTCAACCACCCCTGCCCCTGATAATAAGCCAAAAACGGAAATGAAATATGTTCCAATTGCGACTAAAATAGAAGAAGTTAGTTATCCTTCGTCAACTTCGTACTCTACAAGTGCATTCTCTATGGCTCAAACTAATCATAGTTCAGCTTCAGGTGTGTCACAAGCGCCCACAATACAAACAACAGAAAAACAGCATAGTTTTGATTGGAATGCACCAGATTCAAAACCTGCTGTTGATATTTTTGAAAAAAGTGCAGATGACATATTTGATAGTCTAATATCGACGGGTAAAAGAGAGAATATGATATCTGATGCAAATGAATATATATCTATTGATAAGTTAGGTTCACAACATACATGCGACGTTTGTAACACTCGATTCACAGACATATCTTTACTCGATGATCATAGAAAAATGACAGGTCATTCTCAAAGTTTAGTGGCTTCCTCTAGTCTTCTTCCATACAACAATTCCCCAAATATCATCTCGAATCTTTTGCCAGTAAAACAAATAGCAGACCAAGTTGGCAAGTTATCATCTATAGGAAACAATTCAGGATTCACTCATCAACAAAATGTTATGATTAACATACAAGCATATCCCGGAGGAGGCGGAGCCATGATGCCTGGACAAACTCCATATAATACTTTCCAAAGTCCACCTAACTATACCACATCAAATAATATGTACGGTCCGACTGGACAGCCCATGTCTGAGCAATTTCCACCAGGAAACTTTATGGATTCAAACATGCCTTATGGACAGTATCCATCCCATATGTCTAAACCTGGTTACCCTAGTACGATGTCGCAGAATACATATCCTCCACACATCCCTTATTCAGGTAATACACCACTTCAAGCCATGCAACAAGCTGTTTATGGCCAGACGGGAATTATGAATCAACCTGGGACTATGGGACCACCACCGGCCCAACCTTACGCTCCCGTGTCTAGTCCAGGTGGACTAATGAAACCACCAAGCACTAGCGGGCTTACTATACAGAATGTACAAACCTTTCCTCCTGGTCAGTTAGCCATGTCAAGTACAGGTCAAGGCATGGATCACAAGGCAAGTCAAGCGATGGGGCAAATGCTCCCGCCCCCTTTGAGAATGTCGTCGGGGCCGACTGGGCCTCAAGGATCTCGTCCCCGAATGCCGAGTATACGGCCAGCAGCCCCAAAACCGTCTATACGATCCGGAGTGCAAGTGCACGGCCAAATCCGTGGTGCTAAAATTTCTCAACGAATGCCTTTAAAACGTACAGGGGGAGCGACAGGAGGACCTGGTACTAAGCGACGGCCTGATATGTTGCTGCCCGGCAAACACGACAATGAAGATTGCCAAGTTATGGCCATGCAGAAACAAAGAGAGGGCCTTCCATTGATTCATAGTGTGCAGGGAGCTAAAGATAAATTGGGAAGTCAAATCTCAATTACCAAAAAGACTGTAAATAAAGAAGCAAATGCCATGGCCAACGTCCTTGCTTCTCGTGGTATTAGCATCAAACAGAAGCAGAAAAGCCGATCCCCAACACCAGAAAGACCTCTACCACATATTCCTAATCTCGGTTCTGGTGTTAGCATTAAGCATACTTCAAAATCCAGTAATTTCTCAATTCCCGAAGCTAAAGTGGGTGGAGGTATGGCTTTGTGTAAAATCTGCAAAAAAATGTTTGGATCGTACAGTTCCCTTCAAGTCCACATGGCAAATGCACACCCACAGAGTAAAGTACCTTCGTTCAAATGCGATGAATGTCCAGCTTCATATCCTAAGTCATTGCAGTTACAGCATCACAAACGAGTGTTTCATAACATGACTGGAGCTAACAAGGAACTTGGTCTACCTGTCGTAGATTTCTCTCAAATTGATAACCTTAAGAGACTTAGTAATTTAGGCATCTATAGTTTTATCCCCTTAGCAAACCGAGAGCAGGCCAATGGATGCTTTGGTATACCTGTAATATCAGTTCATAACATGAATTCTGGCATGACATCAAATTTGCAAGCCTTAGGTGCAGATGGTTTGTTGAGTTTAGGCCCACTCAAGCCATTACCGAATACTTAAAAGTGATCTTTTCTAAAATAGTGTCTCAAATAAATGTATTATGTACTTTGTTAAAGTAAGTTCCTTGATTGTAGCATATAATTTGTAATGTACATATAGTATAGTTTACAATGATTACTGTAATATATTGTTGTTAGCTAACGGCTGTTATTAGCTAACAAAGTGTACTTGGTGTAAAACAAAGTTGATTTTGTCTGTTTGCTTAGAACTTTTTGATTTCGTTTTCTTATTTCTACGCGAACGTCGGATTAAATATGATTGGTATCGGGAAGCAGTATAACTGCCAACAAATTACCTTCATCCTAAAACAAACTATCTAAACCAATTCGTAGTAGATATTCAAATTCGAATACACAGATTTAAAAAGAACAATAGTTTTGATTGGGTATCAAACAAATTAACAGTATTTAGTTGGTAAGTGCAATAATTATAGATCTTATAGTTTTAAGTAAGAAACATTTATTTTTTTAATATCTCAGAATCTTAATAATATATTACACAAAACATGTCTTATGTTTAACATCCAGTTTGTTTAAATTATTGTATCTAAAAAGTATGGTCTTTATATATTGCTAATAAACAATTATTTCCTTTCTGATTAAAATTCTGTTGTATGGTAAACTCCTGCCAAACACCCATATCTGACTGAGCCAATGGCAAGTTCAAATTATGAACTGTCAAGATGGCGCAATTGTGCAGGACAAGTTCCGTTAAGTATGCTTGTTCACAATATTATGTCATTGATTATTATACAACTGTACCCAAATAACATTGAATTTAATACAGAAGTAACTAGAGAAATCCACTGTTAAGCAAATGCATGTTTAAAATTGTAATAATTAAAAAAAGTTTCTGTCCACTTTTTTCTTTTTATAGTAAAACATTTAAAACCAGAAATGAAGGAATAAAACAAATATATAATGTTTGACAATATTTATTTCTTTAATGTGTGCTTAAGCTTTTGGTGATATTAATATAAATAATTGTCATCATAGTATCCAAAATAATTATACCATAAAAATGCACTTAAATGTTCCTTGGTGTATGTTACAGGTACAACCTTCAAATAACCAATAAAACAGGAAAAGAACTCATTACAAAGTATCACATTTATAAATGTGCTTATGTATCTTGCTGACCAACTAGTAATTAGTAGAGTTGTTATACTTTATGACATTATTCAAGGCGCAGGAGCTCCACATCAAAGATAAGAGTAGAGTTAGGGGGTATGACACCTGGGTGTCCTTGCTGACCATATGCATAGTCTGGAGTGCAGGTTAACTTGGCGCGTTCTCCAACAGACATCTGAAACATTTGTCATTTGATTATAAGTTTATTGATTTAATTATTAAATATGAATTACTATCCATATTTGGAATCTAAATATGTAGATACTGTTATAAACCTGACAACTGATAATAAAAACTGGGAATAAGTGCAGTTTAACCCACACTATCAGGGCTTGAGATATTCACTTTTTGACCCACTAACATCAAACAAATTTGTATGATGGTATGGTTATGTGTCAAAGTGTGAGCTAGTCATTCTACACAAATTCTTTTTGAGTTTAAGTCTCAAGTCCCAGCGCTACTTATTAGTAATCATAGTTCTGAAAGAAGGAACAACTAGCAGTTAACACTACATATCCTACAAAAATATATTAAATTGACCATGGCTTATTTATTGATACTCAATATTAATCTTGAATAATTTAGTTTTTTTTGTTTCATTTTAAGAGTCATGGTGTTCTGTTCTGGCGTGATTGTAAAATTTCTAAACATTTACTGCAATATTCCTCTTGTCAGCAAAAGTAAACAAAGCTCTCAAAAATAATAGAACATAAATATTTAATTAACAAATGTATATTATTTTTTTGTAGGAATCTTCAATAATGCATTGTTTTCAAGCATAGACAACATGTGAGTAATATGTGTGAAACACAAAATAATTACTACTGAAGTAATAACCAAATCAAAGACCTCCTCCCCCCATAGTGCTTATGTAATACTTGAATGGCCCCATATTGTCAATGTATAAATGTTTCAACAAGGGTTTGGCCTTTTTGTTAATGGCAAATCCAATGATAGATATCAATTGTCATCATAAAATAATCCCACTAAATAATTTGTTATTTAATTCAGATCCTGATTTGTGACATTAATTCACAGATGCTTCACTCCTACTCCAACACAACAAGACAGGGTATAAGACTTATACTGTGTACAAAATATGTTCTACCATTTTCGTTAACATGATTTTACGAACAAACCACAAATGGCCATATTAATGCCTGTTTATATTTTGAAACACTAATTATTTATTGATCTGGCCTGATCAAAGTATGAAACTATCAATTCTTTGATCTAGGCATAACTTAACATATTTTTACTAAGGCTCATGTGATGCAAAGCTTCTAATTGTGAACAGTTTCTAACCGTATAACTTTTATAAAACGTAGTGTACCCATATGAATGTAGCATCATATTATAAATTATAAGCTATTGAAGCAAAATTTCTTAACACCTTTGCCACGCCTTCATCCCAGCCTTTGATAACCTCTCCCTTTCCAATCTTGAACTTGAATGGCTTTCCACGGTCACGAGATGAGTCAAACTTTTGTCCATTAGTTAATGTACCAGTGTAGTGGACTACAACAGTTTGACCTTTTTTTGCATAGGTTGCCTCTGAAAAATAACAATGATATTATGGTCAATCAGAATAACAAAGTACAATTAGAATCATAATTGAAAGTAAGATAATGTGTGATTAAAATAGCTACAGAAGATGCATGACGAGAGAAGACTTAGCTGATAGTTATTATAAACGCGACAGGTTATGGACGCGGCGTGTTGCATCCAGACGCCGGCCGCAAGCTTTAAGAGCAGACTTAATTATCTTTACTTGATCTCGGGGCAATTACCGCAAGTATATATTAAGATTTTGAAATAAAATAAGATGAATTGAATAATCATATAATTAAGTCGCCTTTTTGATTCAACTTACCATCGCCAGGTGAAATAGTTTCCACGTTGACACCCATGATGAAGGTTTTTTTAGATCTAGGGTTAGTTCAAATAAAAACTAAATTTTCGATGCTTAATTGCAGCTAGAATTATCCCAGAATGTTTATTGAATTTTCTAAATGAATCAATCACAGAAGTCAAGAATTAATGTAATGGCGTGAGCCGTGACTGGCCCGTGAGGCGTCTTCAGGGTTGCCACATTTCCGATTGCATTTTAAAAAATACTATATTTTCATAAAGAATAACGTGGTAATAGGTAAAAAATTATGAAAATTAAAGAACAGTACATTGTCCAGTAAAATGATACATTTTTTATTTCAATTTAAAGAAAATTATTATAGATGTTTTTTTTATGGCCCGCAGAGCACGGTTTGTGCATTGTGGCCCAGGGTCAAAAACAGGGAAACGAGTAAAAACATAAAATTATCGGCTGGAAAGGAATTTAGTAATAGAAAATAATTAATCTATAAAATAAAAGATTAATTCTTATAAATCTACATAAAAAAAGGAGTTTAAGAAAACATATTTACATATATTTACGTTGATATTGTCTAAATTTTTATATCTCATATCCGCAATCGCACGTAGGGCTGTCATTAATATTTAACTTAGTAAGATGAGCTGGGGTGCAGACGTGTCCCAGTCGCATACGAGACAGTACTGTTGTAACTTTTTTACCGAATCTCAGTCTTCAAAACCAGGGCTTACTGGGTATAGAAGGTTGAATAGTACGATAATGGCGACCTTTAGAACTATCTTGAGCCCAAGATTCAGTCCAGGAATTCCTGAGATAAATCCCTGAAAGAGACATCAAGTCATGCGCATAGTTTCTAAAAATGTATGCATCTTCAATCTTCACCGCCTCATTGGCTAAACGATCGGCTTTCTCGTTTCCAGATATTCCAGTGACCAGGAACCCATGCAAACGATACGGAATAGTTTTCTTTTATACATTTTAATAGCAGGTTTCTAATTTCGGAAATGACAGGGAATTGATAATGTGAGCCAAATGGGAACCGGGCTAGGGCATTTAAAGAACTCAGTGAATCTGTAAAAATTACAGTTTTTTTGAAGTTTTAGTAGAAGGATGTATTCTATTGCTTTAACAAGGCCAATACATTCGCCAGTGAACACGGAGGATTCAGGAGGGAGTTTAGTTTTTTGAACAATATTGTAATTAGAGTGCAGTACACCAACACCTACACAGCCATCTTTGGAACGCTTAAATATTATCTGTAAATATTCGATGCCATTGTGGCCACTTGGTGTCAACAATATAGTTAAATGTTAACTTTTGGTTTTGCTCAATTTTCGCAAGACCTGTGCTATAGTATGTATATCAGGAGAGATTACAAGGGAATCATAACTATATTTGAACAATGGATTAGAAGTCGCTTGGTGAGTAGGAGCCTCAAAAGAAGTAAATCTTTTGTAACTTTCAAACAAACATGGTGGGCGTTTGTTTTTCCAATAACTACAATTGGGGATTAAAGATGCCAGGCAAGTCAGTTTAGGTGTTAGAATATGGTTACTGAATTGGACACAACGGAATAGGAATTTATCAGACAGAAATTGCCGTCCTAAGCTTAATGGAGGCTCTACACACTCGACTTTCATACAGTTGATTGGACTTGACTTCATAGCTCCTAGGACTATTCTCATTGCTTTAGCCTGAATATTATCAATTTTTTTAAAACCAGAAATATTTCCTGGTTCCAACAGGAAAGTACCGTAATCCATTACACTTCTGATTATGGCGTTGTAAATAAGTTTTAAGGAGTGTGAATGCGCTCCCCACCAGATGCCCGATAAGCATCTAAGAATATTCAAATTACGTTCACATCTTGCAGTTACATATTCACAATGGGGTACACCGGTAAGCTTGGAATCAACTACTCCTAAGAATTTGACGTCATTAGTCGAGGGAATCAAAACACTATTGAACTTTACCTGGACCGGGGGAGGCCTACGCATTCTAGAAAACAACACAACCCTACTCTTGGATACAGATAAGTCTAAACCATTCGAATTTAGCCATGATTTTAAAAATGAAAGGGAAGATGTAGGAGCTTGGCAATTATTTTTAATCGATTTTCCCTATTTGTATATAAGAAGATATCTGCATACTGTAGTACGTTTGCTGATGCCTGCAATGATGTTTCTAAATCATATGTATAGATGTTATAGAGCAAAGGACTGAGCACAGAACCCTGTGGTAATCCTTTCCACATAGTCCGGGATAGTTTGACATCTTCGATAAATATATTAATGTATCTTTCACTGAGCATATATATAATGGAGGAAATCCCTGTTCCGGTACAGAAGGGGCTGCAAGATGATCCATGAACTGATCAGCTAGGGTTAGCGGTTTAGAAGAGGGAGAATTATTATATACAGATCTAAATTTACGAATATTACGCCAGACCAGTCTGGACTGGCACCCTCTTGAGTGTGCTAAATCTAAATCAGGTTTCAAAGTTGAAGCTAAATCAGGTGAACATAAAGAAAGATCAGGCGCACTTGCACCTTCACTTGGACCAGTAACACGGGTTGGCAGCCCAGTGTTTAAAATACAGATACAATGAGAGTCTATAATATCTAATAATTGGTCTCCTTAATAGTTGGAAGAAGTGCTTCCCCAGGATTGATGTCGGCAATTAAAATCACCTAGGACTAAGAATGGCTTTGGAAGGTGTGACATGTAGTAAAATTGTCACGAAAAATTTACATTTTACAAATTTAAACTAGCACCTAAGACAAAAGCCAAGCCAGCACTATTAAATATTGTTTATCAAAATCTACAAGGTTTGGCTGGCAAGGAATTAGAATTAGAACTGTTTACAAAAAGTCGCGAAATTGAAGTTATTTGTATTACAGAACATTGGCTAAGAAGTTATGAAACGATTGTTATTGACAACTTCCAATTGTGTAGCGTATTCATGAGAAGTAGTTCTATTCGTGGCGGATCATTAATATTAATAAATAGTAATGTCAAATCGAAAGATCGTAAGGATATTGTAAGTCTATCAATTGAATGTGTTATTGAATTATCTTGTGTAGAACTGGAGAACTATGTTATAGTATGCGTGTACCGGCCCCCTTCCGGAGATTATTACAAATTCGAGTCAGTAATGGAAGATGTACTTAAAAGACTGACTAGAAAACGAAAGTCGGTCATTATTTGCGGAGATTTTAACATAAACATACTTGAAAGTAATTCAGTAAGCACTAGATTTATTTCAATGTTTAAATGTTTCAATTTAGTAAACCAATTCTCTGAACCAACAAGAATCACCTCCCATTCAGCAACTTGTTTAGATAACATATTTTCGAGTGACAAACCTATTTCTAAATCAGTAATAACAAACCTTACTTCTGACCATTGTGGTCTGATAGTTGGCTTCTCTGACAAAATATTTGATGAAGCCAAGCACGTTAAGTATCGCCCCATCACAAAAAGTCGCATCGAAAGTTTTAGGCAAAATATTAATTCTAAGGTTTGTGCAATAGATTACTCTGTTCTAAATAATTCGGAGAGTCAATACAAAAGATTGTTTAATGTTATTCAAAATGAGTTTGATAGTATTTACCCATTAAAGACTGTAAAGTGCAACAAAAAAAAAATCAAGTTTGATGACTGGGCCACGAGTGGTATTTTTAAAAGTAGGAATAGGCTTTATGAATTATATGCATTAAGAAAATATAATCACAACGCAGTGTTTATGGAATATGTCAGAAATTATTCCAAAACTTTTAGAAAAGTTTGCAAATATACAAAGGCATTGCATATACGTGAGAAAATTAAGAATTCAAGTAATAAAATCAAAACTTCTTGGAATGTTATAAATCGAGAAACAGGAAACCTTAAATCTCCTTGAATAATTCAGTATTCTATTAATAAGAAAAAAAAAAAAAAAAAAAAAAAAAAAAAAAAAAAAAAAAAAAAAAAAAAAAAAAAAAAAAAAAAAAAAAAAAAAAAAATTAAAAAAAAAAAAAAAAAAAAAAAAATTTTTTTTATTTTTTTTTTTTTAAAAAATTTTTTTTTTTTTTTTTTTTTTTTTTTTTTTTTTTTAAAAAAAAAAAAAAAACAAAAACCCCCCCCCCCTCCCCCCTCTCTCCCCCCCCCCCCCCCCAACAAACCCCCCCCCCCCCCCCCCCCCCCCCCCCCCCCCCCCCCCCCCCAAAATTTTTTTGCGGGGGGGGGCCCCCTCCCCCCCCGGAAAAAAAAAAAAAAACCAAAAACCCAAAAAAAACCTTTTTTTTAAAGGTAGATGATAAGATTATTGTTGAAAGCTCAGAGATTGCTGATATTTTTGAAGATTTCTTTACAAACATACCTGTAATTACTACATCTTCTCTTAACTCCTCTTCCAAAGAGGCTATTAGTTTTCTTAAAAGTCACGTACCGGAATGCAAAATAAATTTTCAGTTTAAGCACGTTAGCGCTGGTGATCGTGGGCGTCCTTGATTTTTAAAGTTTTAACTACAACTTTTAAATCTTTAAAATTAAAACATTCTGGAGACTTGTGGGATGTTTCTGTACGTATTATTAAGGACATTATAGATATTATTGCCCCAGATCTTGCGTATATTTTTAACAATTGTATTGATGAAGGAAGTTTTCCAGATTTAATGAAGCATAGTAAAATAATACCTTTATTTAAATCTGGATGCAGGACAGATCCTACTAATTTTAGACCCATCTCAATATTGCCAACTTTAAGTAAAGTTTTTGAAAAAATTATACTAGAACAATTAATTACATTCTTTAATACAAACAGTCTTCTACACAACGCACAATACGGTTTTACTAAAGGTCACTCCACTACCGATGCTGGAATAGCTCTGTTACGACATATATTTGATGCATGGGAGAAAACTCAAAATGTACTGGGAGTTTTCTGCGATTTGTCCAAGGCGTTTGATTGTGTTGATCATGAGACTCTGCTTTGCAAACTTGACCACTATGGTATAAAAAATGTAGCTCTTAACTTAATAACCTCTTACCTAAGTTGTCGAACTCATAAAGTTGATATAAATGGAACTAAATCTTCGGGATCACATATTAAAATGGGAGTCCCTCAAGGATCAATATTAGGACCATTTTTATTTCTTATATATATTAACGATTTGCCTTCTTATTCAAAGCCATTATGTGATATTGTATTGTTTGCTGATGACACGTCCTTGATTTTTAAAGTAAATAGATATAAGACAAATTTTGACGATGTGAACAATGCACTTTCTAAAATAGTGTGCTGGTTTTCTGCAAATAATTTACAGTTAAATGCCTCAAAAACAAAATGCATAAGATTTACTTTACCTAATGTTAAAACTACAACTATAGAGCTTAAACTGAACAATGAAAAACTAAATTTAGTTGATTCTACGGTATTTCTGGGCATTACAATAGACCAAAAACTTCAATGGAGTCAGCATATCACTAAACTTTCTGACAAGCTTAGTTCTGCGGCATACGCTATTAGGAAAATTAGGCAACTCACAGACGAGGAAACTGCCAGAATAAGTATATTTTAGTTACTTTCACAGCGTTATGTCGTATGGAATTCTTTTATGGGGCAAAGCAGCAGATATACAATCTATTTTTATCTTGCAAAAACGTGCTATTAGGTCAATTTATTGCTTGAAACCAGGCACTTCACTTAGAAATTTGTTCAAGGAAATCGATATTTTGACGGTACCTTCCCAATATATTTACAACTGTATCGTTTTTGTGCGTAGTAATATTAGTTCTCTTTTAAAGAACAGCGACATTCACAATAGGAATACAAGAAATAAGGGAAAACTTTTCCAGCCGTCTTACAGGTTGCAGAAAATAAATACTTCATTTATGGGCCTAAGTATACGCTGCTATAACATGATTCTTAGTGAAATATTGGAACTGCCTTTAAACAGATTCAAAACACACATCAAAAAAACCTTAATGTGTAAAGGTTACTACACAGTCAATGACTACCTGGAAGATAAAAACGCTTGGCAATAGTTCTAATTATATTCTTATAATTTGATTTGTTATCTTTGAAGTGTTATGAATATGTGTGTAATGGTGAATGTGGTAAATCACAGAACAGATTTTTTTTTTTTTTTTACTTATGTAATTTTAATGACGTTGTGGTTTATGACATTTTCCTTTGAATAATTGTAATGTAAAGGGAGGGCAAACTTGCTGAGTTTCTTGCCCGTTCTTCTCAGAACAAGGCCTCCTGGTAGTTTTGCGAACGGATGGCGTAGTCTTGCTCTTTCGTGAATTTTGTAAACGTTGTTGACATTCATAAGCATGCTCTAAGAAGCATCTAAATTGAAAAAAAAAAAAAAAAGGGATGGAGAACAGTTGATTAAGATGATAAAAAATATTTACATTAGGACGAGAAAAATAAATAGACACAATACAAATTTTATTTACAATAGCAGCAATGACTGATAAGTCATCTCCGAATCAGGGTAGTGGAAATAAGGAATAGGGGAGATTATTTTTAATGACTATGGCAACACCGCCATAGCCGACAGATCTGTCACTCCTGTCGGAGAATAACATAACCTAGAATTCGAAAAGTCAATTCCGGGCGGAGCCATGTTTCCGATGGAGTTGAGACGAATGGTTCAAATTTATTATGCAAATGGATTAAATCATTTTCATTATTGTTAAGATTACTGTTTATAAAAGCTTAATTTAATTGAGTTAAGGAAGCAATCGTTGGGCGGCGTTGTTCGGTTACGTTGTTTTCAGAGTTAGAAATGGATTTAATTTCAGTCAAAAGTTGGATTAAATCAGAGATTATGTCATTATTGTTAACGTTACTGTTTATTAAAGCGACCCCGTTAGAAGGAGCTGGAGCATCGTAGTCCTTTATCAAATTGAAGTGTTTTGTTTTGTTATACCCCAGTCGTTTTAGTTTGGGGGATGTTGGTTTAGCAAATATTGTTTTCTTATAAGATCTACTATACGACGGAATCGAGGGAGAGGAAGGCGATACATGTGGGACAGGAGAATTAGGAGTTTTCTGGATGTTTGAAAACTTAACTATATCAGCAAAAGATTTTGAAACTGGATCATAAACTTTATTTGCTTCTGCGTAAGATACACATCTCTGAGCCATATACAATTAAATTTTAGTCTGCCGTTCTTATTCTGGACGCGGAATCATCTTGTATGTTGCATGTGTCCCCAGTATGACCTTGGTCACACTTGTAACAGCGGGGCCGAGAGTTACAATTAGACTTAGTATGACCAAATCGGCAACAAGAATAGCACTGAATAGTGGGGTATGCGTAAAGTTCCACGGGCAGGGCATTGTAGCAGAGAAATACATGTTTAGGTAGGGTTTGAGCATCGAAAGTTATTACAATAGTCTGTGATGGCTTCCACTCTGGAGGGCTGCTGTTACGTACTTTATAATTTAGTCGTCTAATTTTTATAATTCCTCCGCTGCCTACAGGCAGAGAGATGTTGTCTAATATCTCTTCGGGAGACCATTCCGCGGGGACGCCTCGCACCAGGCCCATTCGGGTCACATTAAATGAGGGAATAAAAGCTTTGTAATTATTTCTTGCCAGGCAAGGGTTATTAATAAATTCGTTTGCACATTTGTGGTCTGAGGGAAATTCGGTTTCTGCCTATCCTTTTGATGCTACCATTAATTATGTTTTCAAAAGATTTTTTCTTGAGGAAATACCCAAATTGAACGGGGTGTAGGTAGGGGATGTCCGTATCTGAAGAAACTTTTTGCGCATGAACTACGAATGGCCCTATGTCATAGGCCTCATAAAACGTTCGGCCTGTAGGATTTTTTATGGACTGAGTAACGTCTGATGGAGGTGATGGGTGCTGTTGGGTATAAACAGTTGTAGTATCTACACGGTCTACTTTGTTCTGAAAACTATCTAGAGCATTAGCGTTCTTAAGCCCAGTATATATTGAGGGAATTTCATTTTCCGGTATTTGGCACGAGCAATCAGTGTCCTTTTGTTTGTTCAGACGCGTCGGATCGAATCTTTTTTTCCTTTTCTTGCAAATTTTGCCTAGTCGCATTCTTTTTCGGTCACTCCGTTGATCCACATCTGTATCTACACTGGACTCGTCCAGTTTAGAAAATCTATTTTCTATTATAATATTACAAGCTACCTCGGGGGGCGAGCCCCCGATATCCGGGGGCGCGTCCATTTTTTCGCCTGACTCCAGGCCTTGAGGAAAAATTAAACTAAAAAAAATTAAACTACTCCATACAAATATATACAAACTGATCTTTTATACAAGTTAAATTAAATTAAAAAATTTCACAAGAAAAAACACTCCCGCCACGACCAACGTTTCCCGCGCTTTTTTCATTACATTTTGGTGTTTCTATTTATATATTAATAGATATTATTATGTACAGATTATGTTGAGATTATATTATAAATTTTTCTTAAAATATATTAAACCCATTGGTTTCTTTTTTGGCGTTATGCTTCCATTCGAGTGGAGGCAGCAACGCCACATTTGAATTACCTCGTGGAATGTTCTAAATTATACTTTATATATATTATATAACTCCCCACTCTAAAGACGAATTCAGCTTATCACTTTTTTTTTATAGAACTGGGGGCAAACCGGCAGGAGGCTCACCTTGTTGTAATTTTAAGTGATACCGCCGCCCATGGACACTCAATGCCAGAGGGCTTGCGAGTGCGTTGCCAGCCTTTTACGAATTGGTACGGTCTTTTCTTGAAGGACCCTTAGTCGAATTGGTTCGGAAATACTTCAGTGGGCAGCTGGTATCACATAGTGGTGGTGCGCGGCAAAAACTGCCTTGAAAAACGCTCAGTTGTGGAACGGCGGGCGTCAAGGTGATACAGGTGGAATTTCGTATTATGCCTCGACGTCCGATCTCTACGCAACGCCAAAGAAGAGGGATTTATTGCCCATTTGCCTATTTTATAGCCATCCGATCGCCTTTTTAGGGATCAGATGTATCTTAGCGGTCTTCCAGCACTTCGGGGAAGTGCCGACCGAGTAAAGGGGCGTTAGGACCGGAGCCAACTCAGGAGCACAAGTACGCAGCACAATTGGGGGGATGCCATCCGCCCCGCTCGACTTATGAATGTCCAAGGTAGACAGTGCTTTGCGGTTAGCACGTTGCCAAAATATGATTTCTGGCATCGTATATATCGAAGGATTACGAAATGGTCGGTGGTGATCTCCCTCGGTCATACAAAGTCGAGTTGGACGCGAGAGATAGGCCAAAAAGTCAGCCTTTTCCTTCGCGGGTCATCCTCCCTGTGCAGTGGTGGAATGGAGGGCTGAAGAAAATTTCCTTGGACGGGTTTGGCAAGAGACCAGATGGCTTGAGTCCCCGAAGGCTCGAGTCCCAGAAGGGACGTGGGCCAAGGGCAGGACGCAAAGAAAGACCGCAACCCGTCCCAATCTGCCGAGCTATAATGCCAATTACGGCGACAGCTCGCAAAGCGGGCCGTGGAGGGCGCGTAGTAATCCGGAGGGGCAGAGTACTCCGGAGGGGCAGAGTACTCCGGACCACGCAATCTTACGTGTACGTCTCGCCATTTTACGTGTTAGTATTCACTTAATTACATGCATGACAATGGATACAAATCATAAATTAATACATAATACTCGGGCAAAGGTTTATGTTTCATCGACAGCTTAAGTAGGCGCATTCTTAACTCAAGCTTCCCGCGCTAAGTATTGGATTCTTTGCCTCCCAAAATATAGTGTCGCCACACAACTTACCTACTTTGCACGGAGGTAGCAATCTGGCTTCCTTTAGAAGTCATCATGTTATTATAAACTTTACTACGTAGTTAAGTACTAATTGAGAATTAGTCTAAGTGGTAATTAAAATAAAATTTATAAATATAAACACTTTATTTGCATTATTAATGTTTAGTCTTTGCACATTTATATTATAATTAACACGTTATTATATATTAGATTTAATACATTTTAAATTAAATTAACATTTATCTTTACTATCACATCGATTTCTAACAACGAAAATTATATTTTTTCTACTATAACTGCAAATCATAGAAATCTTAATAAGTACTAAACATGTCTCGGTCGCCGATTTCTTCTAAATATCACGTTTATAATTGTTCAATTAGAGTTCATCACGATGTATATTTATTTTGTGAACAATATCAATAGATATTATGAAGAACTAGAAGATAGTATAATAAGCGAACAAAAAAAAATTTGCCATTTGAAAAGTGTTCGATACCTACACCATCGAGTAAGCATTTTCAGAGAGCTATTAAAAACTACAAAGCGAAGAGAAGAAGCGTTTGTTTCATGTTTTACATTATAAGAAACGCAGGACCAATGCTGTTGATTAGAAGTCGGCTCTCACGAGTTCAATCAATATTGAAGCGACACATGAAAATATTACATACAAACGTTAACTTTTCAAGATTTAAGCATTTTAAAGAACATAAGTAAAAATGATTGCACCTTTAGCTATCAACAAATAATAGCTATTCCAACTCGGGTTAAATTTAACTAAATACAAAATATCACTCTATCCCTGGGCTAAGAATTATATTCAGCGTTATAGTCGATAATAAAATCATCGCAGAGTCGCTGAAGAATCCGTGGAATACACATTTATAACAACAATAATCTTCTCACGAGGTAAGGTTCCTTCGATTCTCAGATTGCTCACTATCATTACAGTAGTTTTAAAAAGAGAGAGAAATGCCTTCAATGTTGTTTAGAAATTGTATAAATAAACAGAAAAGGAGATTAATAATTGAATAGTAAAATAAACTCTCACGAGGGATATCCCTATAATTTTTATACAATATTTGGCATTGACTTTGGCTTATATCTTACGGTAATTCTAAACAGCTTTAATAACAATGATAAACTCTGTGGACTGTGGCACAGATTTACAATTTAGGAAAAATTTACCGCTAGCTCCACGTGCATAATCAACAGGTATTGCTCGCTGGGTTGCCGATATAAATGGTTGGTTCAGCTTCACGGCTTCATGCCATGGGCTTCTCCTATTCTTTAATTCAAGTATACGTGTCCACGGGTGGGTTATACATTGTGTGCAAAGTGAATTACAAAATTGTAACAATGCTTACAATACTCACTAAACGTTTAACACATCAAGCTAGTACATTTAACACGACGTAAAAAGCACACATTATTTTTTGAAGGTAATTCTACCAGAAGCCTTTTCATAGCTTCTCTCTCTCATCTCATCTAGGCTATGAAAAGGCCAAGTGAATTGACAGTGGGACGGACTAGCAACGAGATTTGTTTTCAATTATGGAGTAGCCGGCTCTTCTTCTTGATTATGCTTCGCCAGAGCCAAAAGTATCATTGTCAATTGTTTTCTACTTATTTTCCCTTCACTGCTGTATTCCAGGCCTTGGAGAATGGTCTCTTCGAATTCGAGCAGGTCTTGGGCGTCGTAGTCCTGAAAAAGCCAAATGTACTCGTTACTTTCAAAACAGTATTCGGCGTTAACGACCCTCCTTATAGAAAACTCCACCCAGAAATACCTCACTCAATACTCACCTTTTTTACCAATTCTAAGAGGTCTTTGAGAAATCCTTTTAACTCTTCATTTTCTATAGATCCGTTATTGTCCTAAAAACAGTTTTTGCATGAATTAAGGATCGTCGTACAAACATTTTATCGAAATAATAGAAAACTTAGCTAAGATCCCGAAACGAGAATTAGCACGAACTGTGCCTTCCGAATGGCAAAATCCAAATCCATTACGTTTTTATCATACAGGAGTCACATTTAGCGCTTGGTGTCCTTTCTGAATATCTTTCCTAGATCAAACTAACGTTGTTATTTGAATTCTGACTTAGCTAGACTGAAAGATTTAAGATCAGCCTGCTGCGTCTGCTACCGCGGGGCTTGCAAAAGGCCGATTCGAGAGACAGCGTCGCATGCCAATTGTAATAGGGATTCGCCACTTACTCTGTCATAAAGTGAAAAAACTCTTTCGATGTCGTCCTTAGTGAGCTTAGTGGCGCCCTGTGAACATGTCAAAGAGAAATTTTAAAAAAAATTGTGAAAAAATTCGGTAATCTTGATCCAAAACTGCCCGCAATCGTCATCCAACAAAATGTTCAACAGGTCTGTGTACTTATTATAAGCACGATGCAGATATTAAAATTATATTTCTAACTAGCTGTTCCCTGCCACGCTTCGTTGTGGCACATTGTGATTGAATGGTTGAGAAATGAGAAACAAAACAAAGAAAACATTTCATATAAGTTTAATTTTGCAATACTTGCGGAAAAATAAATGAAAAAAACAATCCTTGATGCGGATTATATATCATGCTAAAATTTCAGCTCGATCGGTGCAGAACTTTTTGAGTTTTTGAAGCGTACACAAACCACCATAACATTTTTATGTATTCTATATATATAATAATGTTTAACTCTTGTAAAAGTGGGTTTTCCTTAAATGTGAAATTAAAGTAAATAATAAATATAATAAAAGAGAAACAACGTCATACGGAAAGATCGATGGCTAAAAGTTGTCAAACGATTCAATTGTTTTGAACAAAAATATTGCACAGAGCAGTGTCCTAGACATCAACCTCCACTGCAAAACTATTATTGCGGCATTCCATATTTCAGAGCTCTTTCTTGCAAAAAGGACATTAGTCTAAAAAAACAAAATATTCTACTAAGTTTTAATTATGTACTTTGTTCGGGCTTCTAAACTTTTCCTTCCAACTTATTTATCAACACTCGCGCGTGCTGTAATCGTCGAGTGTATACAATCCTGGTAAACCACAATATTAAAGAAAAACTAGGCCGTCGAGGCGCCATCATCATTCATTGTGGGCTAAACAAAAGCTTCTCTAGTGGTAGGGCTATTCGAAGATTCCCACTTTCTCAACACATAGTTACAAAACTAATGCACTCGACTAGTACATGCTCAAAAAAACTACAAAAAAATGATTACTCCGATTGAACTGTTTGTGGTTTAGGTGGCTGACGACGAAATCGTAGTTTAGTCAGCGTATCTTCGTTTGACATGCTTTATTTTCTTAAACAATATTTGCAGAAGAGTAAAACTTAATAAATAAATGAGACGTTGTCCAAGTATGCTTTTTAAAGTCGAGATTTGTATGACCGGTGATGTCGCTCAATAATATCTTTTACGAAGACTTATTTCCTGTAAGACACCGTTTATGAAATAGAGGTTGGAATTTGATGAAACTAGTCACGTCTTGGACTACGTTCGGAGGACTCACCTCGATGCCTTCCTATGTGCGTTGTGCAGACAAGCAGCCGTGTAGATAGAGAGAGAGAGAGAGACAGGCAAATCAATAGTAGGTGTTTCGGTATATATATTTATTTAGTATAATTTATGTAATTAAGGAATATTGGTTTTATTAGTAGAAGTATTTTTTTTCAAATTCTACTTGTAATTGCCATTAAATCGTGACATTCTGATAGAAATATGAAAGTTAAATTTAAATATGATTTCGGCATAAGCGTAAGCCGATACAAATGTCAGTGATGAGATATGCCAAGTTAATTATGTGATGAATGAAAAATGGCCACTTTGCAATAAAAAGTGAGCTTCCCTGTATAAAGCTTGTTTATGGAACTTTGCAAGCTTTTTATCACTTAGTTGCAGGCGTAAGCGGAGTTTGTGAATTCGAGGAAACCGAGTTCTAAGCTAGTAGGTGCCGAGCGACGCTCACGTTCCCAGAATTAATTATAACACATTGTATTGTTTGGAATACGTATGATTCAGTATTACTTTATAATTAAAAGTAATAAAACCTTAAACTGAAAATTAATCTTCTTCGTTAAGAGCAGAAGCTACAACACGCATTTTAAAGATAATTCCTTGAAACCTAGCCCACAGATCGTCGTTGTTCTTTTATAAATCTATTATTTTTTTTTCTTTGGAGTTCATATTTAATGTCAACTATATTAGATTTTACAGTCTCATGTAAAAAAGTGCGATTGCAAAAAATTTGAAAAGCATGCTTCGTAAATTGCATATATATATATAGGATTGGTCTAGTCTTCTGACATTTAAAGAGCGAAACGAAACAATAACGGAATAAGACAGCTATATCTAAGGAAATATTTAAAAAGTGAAAAATGTGCAAGGAAATCAATAATAATTCATACAATGTTAGCCAATGAATGATTTGCGAGGAACAATGGCGACGCTGCTTACGTTGGCGAGAAATTAGACGTCACTCACCTTGAACACTTGTCTGCAGAGAAAATTTTCTTTCACTGGTAGAAGCCTTAAAATAAATATTTTCTTAATTATTATTCCGATATGACGATTGCTTCATTATTTTGCAATTATTTTCTTTAAGCCTTCATCATTTTTATTTTGCACAAAAGTAGAATGGGAAGTGTAGAATAAACAAGTGCAGTAATATAACAAATAGCTAAATTACAAAACTTTGGTTTTTACATCCAAGACGTTTCGACGTCCTTTAAATAGCAACTAATAAATTAGTTAGTTTTTAGATCAACAAACAGGTAAATTAATGTGGAGAATTGACTTGATTTACACAAATACTCACTTCGCCATTTCGGAAAGCTGAAGTCTGCCGTCTTTGTTAGAGTCAAAAACTTGGAGCTGCAAAAATATGTCACTTATATTAATACATTTTTTAGAAAATTTCCAGTCAAGCCCTAGTTAACGTTTCCTTATTGAAAACTGAAATAAACAAAGATTTATGTCATAAAATAGTGTACACTCACCATTGTATCGGTGTACTCGATTAATTTATCTTCGGATACGTCGTTTATTTTTTTCGCCTCTTTCAAGAGATCGCGTAAGAAATTCTAAAAAGGACAATAAATTAAATGGTGGAGGAGTAAATTGATTTCGAGGCCAATACGTGAGTGGCTCATTATTTTGCTGATTATTAAATAAAATAGTAGTAACAAAGCAACCTTAAGCTCGTCGGCTTCAATGAATCCACTTCCATCAGTATCGTATTCTCGCCAAATCTGGAACATGGTGCGGGTTGTTTTATAAGCCGCAGCTCTCCAAACATCTCTTTATCGTCGCAACGACATCGAGATACAAAATAGGCATTTAGTTTCACTTAGAGGGAAAATAAATAGTTATTAGGTAGATAGCTAAGGTAGGTGACCTTACTATACAAAAAAGAGTAATAGTAAAAAGTATTTAAACGTTTGCAGTTTGTACCTTCATAAACTCGACGCTCGATTCTAGAGGGTTATCAAACCTGAACAGAAGGAGAAAGTTTTCCTCCATGGGAAGAAGTTGGGCCAACTGAAATATAAATAATTCACCTATTTTCTCACAAATTACGGTCAATCGTTGTGTAAAATACAAATGATTCTTTCTTATTGTATTTCTGCGTTGTAATAGGCCTGTATTAGGGAATCATAATTTCTCACCTCCCGAATATCGATTTTGCCATCTTGGTTATCGTCGTAGGCTTCCATAAAACAGGCTTTAAGTTCAACGAGCATCGAATCCGATACCGCCTGAAAAACGGAAAAGCCTTTTATGTCAAGATTAAATATTTGTAAAACTTATTGACACTACGTATTTTTGGGCAATCGAGCCAAATGAAATATGCAAATGCAGATTGGCATTAAATAAAATCAGAGACGCTCTTGATGTCATACTTACTTAATTAAAAATTTCAAAGGCATCTAAATGTGGCTTTGCAGAAGCATTTCAGCAGTTGGCGGGGTCAAGGGTCGGCGCGGAATAATCCCGGAGTTAATTTAATCATTTTATTTAGACTCTCGTAACCGCGAACGATACTTACATTGTTGCAAATATACCGTTTAATCCTTATTACAACGAAAAAAGTATACTTTACGATCACATCTAAACCTTTTTCTGAATAGAGATAGAGAGCAAGTGAGTTCTCTATGCGAGTACAATGGTTGGCCAATCGTGATTATTTACAACGTACGCTATTTATACTTATACGCTTATGGTATCATCGTAACAACTGCATAGAAAATGTTAAACCGGATTCCGCTGTTTTCCTTTGAGTCCCTGGCACATTGTGAGGCTGGACTCACTGAAAAAGGTTTGGATAAATTGTATGAATACAATATACACGTTAAGCATTTATTTTTTAGATTTCAAGCAAATAGTGTTAGTGTACATTTGGCGAAGCTCCAAGAGGCCAAATCGTGTTCTAACTATCGCATTCACGAGGCCTTCCAATTTCATTGCCAAACACATACTGTACGGGCTGCTTTGTGTGCTGGATGCCTCTCCACTTCCTCAACTCAAAGGTATCATGTTTTATGATTCATAGTATTATAATTTTTACTCATTTATGCAAATTTAGCTTTTCATATTTCCTTTTCCTATATGAGTTGCTTCCACTCAAGTAAGTATATCAATTTTATAAATACAGATTTTTTTGTACTAATTTATGTTACCGTAAGTAACGAGTAGGACCCTAAGCCCTGAGCGATTTTTTTTTAAAACCCGGCGAAAAGTGAAACTGGAAAAAAAACTTCATATTACAAAAGACATAAAAGTCTTCTGTTCTAAAATCTAAGTTTCAAGGTAAAAATCCCGATTTGGCAAGAGAAATTGCGCATTTCAAGTTCATAGGAACCAGCTGCCATCAGTTTTCATACCGGCACGTGTTATGCAATTTAACCAATAAAGCTAGGCAATAAAATGAAATTGTAAGCAAGAGCTCTGGCAAACCTCCAACGTTGCCAAATCACAGACCACATGAAAGCGAAGGCTCGAATAAAACCCCTCGTTACGTTTATTCTGGTTTTCTTTCTTCGGGGGTCAAACCTAATCTCTCCGCTCTAGTATTAATTGTTAGTATTAATTTCCTAACCTATCCGAACTAAAACATATAAGTTAAACAGTGAAAGTTTCTTTCTTGGACACTAAACAAAACTGAACAAAATTTAATACTAAATACTATTGTCAATTCTTTTACTAAGTATTGGAATAAAACAAATTTATACCTAATCCAACGTTATCTGATCGCTAACAAAATGAAGGATATCGCCTTATCGTGTCTGTTATCTATAATGTAAACATTCGCACTGAAGGATATTTCGTTTCTGGATCGGAACCTTCGAATAATTTGAATAATAATCTTAGCTCAACAGATTATTATTCAAATTATTCGCATTGAAGAGAAATCATGTTGTGCATTTGCAGTAATTGTCATATCATGTATTCCTTAGGAACTATAGTCATGATAATATGCAATGATGTCATCTTTTCGCAGAAAACACCAGATACCGGAGTAAAGTACTGTTTACAAATATGAATCTCGTACACATGCATTTAAAAGTATGTAATGTTTGATTTGAATTAAAATTAATTTTAATGAAAGCGCCGACCTATTGTGACCTGGATAAGGAGGGAGGTTGTAGTTTATTGTTTATCAGAATGCCAAATCTTTAAATGACTGCATTCCGACTGATTTGAGCGCGACCGCCGCTGCGAGTGTGAGTTCGAAAAGTGAGTTACAGAATCGCAAGGCTGATATATTTACCTATATGACATTACGTATCCGTATGCATTAAATAATTTAAAGAGCCTAAACATACATTCAGAAACAAGTTATTTCGCACTTTTTCATCGTCTGACAAGTGCATTAAAACAGCTTCCTCAGTTTTGTAAGAAAAAATAATAAAGTTACATAACCATACGTATAAGATGAATACACGGCTTTAATCAAATGACTGATAAGTAAGATAATGGTGCGATCGTTATCGTCGCGATCACTTCTACATATAGTTTATGAGACCCTTGTCGTGCCAAAATGGTGAGTGAAAGTTTTATTGCAATAATCATCTTGAATCTGTGTCATTAAATTACAAGGAATTAAACATAGTTTTTAAATAGATTGAGCGTGATTTTTACGGAATTGCAGCCGTTGTTTAGTTTATAACAAATGGCATAATAACAAAGTTGTTTAATCTCTTTTACAGATGAAGTTATTACTAGTTGTTTGTCTGGCAGTTGCGTCTTTCACTAGTGGTGCAGTGGTGAGACCCACTAACAGGTCTAGCTTGAGCGTGGGTTACATTACAAATGGCGACCGATTGCTGCATAGGTATAGCGTATAATATAGCGATTTTATTAATATTAAATATGAACGATGGTGATACATCTTAACCGAATGCCTGAATTTCAGACAGTATCTGAACAAACAGCCTGTCCCCAACGCTGTTCAGTACCAGGACTTCATATTCCGTGGGAATGCTACTACCAGAATAGCAGCGTTGACGGCGACGGAAATAGGCTACAGCCAAAACGCTTACCCTTGGATTACATCGGGGGGGCGTCGGGTACAATTATGCCACAGTAAGGGTTCAAAGTGCAAGGGGTTTGGGCTACTATTACGTCATTGATGTTTGGGGACGATAGTTCTAATACGTATAAGAAGACATTCAATAAAATCAATAGATGGAGATTAGCATTTTTATTTGGATACGGACTAAAGACAGACACCAAGAATTATCTTAGAACAAAATATTTTATAAATCTGTCATTATATTACCTATTTCAATATCACAAACATTAAATACATAACCAAGAACACGTCTCGACTTAGGAGGTCGACATAGGAGTCAACACTTTATGCAAATCAGTTCTTTCCTTGGCGAAAGTAATTCGATACTGTGTGTACACACACGGTATTTTACCGCTGCTCAAATCTTTAATCTACTTCAATTGTCAATGTAATAATATATATATTTAAAATGCATTTTATTCTGTATTTAATAGTTATAGTAATTAAAAGAAATACTTTGATTAGTATTTAATGACTAGTTTCAATCATAATGTTAATGGTTAATTGAAAATGTGCGCATTCTAAGGCCGTTCCTTGACATGAAGTTAACTTTAATTCTGTTTGTAGTTATTATAAAAATATGTGTTTGTGTTCCGAGAATCCACACTCATGGGTCAAGCTCAGAAGTCAGCGAAAGAGATGAGGTGAAGAGTTTGTTGACAGAAAAGCGGACACCTCCGTTGAACGAAATGAATAGCGAAAGAAAGACAGGGGATAGTGGGGAAGTGGCTCTAATGCAATTTTCTGCCTTTGCTGGTGATGGCTGTCCCACGGGTCTCATACGGATCGGCAGGAGATGCATAGCTATTGATTTCTAATACCTGTTAGAGATAAAAGTTTCCAAGTTCCCTTTATCTTTCTATTATAGTATTAAATACAAAAGAAAGTTGACGTTAATAGAGACTGTAAGTTTTTTTACCTCAATATTAATTCTTTAAACAAATGCGTCACAAATATAATATTAGTATTAATAGAGCAAGAAGATATACCTTTTGTTTCTGGATAATATTGGATACCTGATGCTGTGTGTAATTAACTCGCCAACCTAAATTATGTTTTGTCATGGTCATCAATGTTTGACCACGACTTTTAGCAAATATAATTTATTAGTAAATACTTTTTACAAATGTTAATTATTTATATTCTATTTATTCGTCACTGTGTACAATATTGGACAATGAAATAAATTAAAAATTTTATCGCTCAATAACTTTGATCTCAAAAAAGTGGATTTGTATGTTTTCCGTTTGACACTATGTACTTACATCGGGACTGATGTCGGTAAAATTAGCGCTAGAGACGAACTCTCTCAAGAAGCCGTCCAGCTCCGTACCTTCGATGTACCCGTTGCCTGCAATGGAACAATATTGATTCAGAAGTCAGCTGTGTCTGTAAAATTCTAAGGAGAATGGGTTAAAAATATGTTTATTACTAAATAACAATGGGATCGCAATTTGCTTGGACAGTGATACTGAATAATTCAACCTAATTAACTTATGTACGTCAATCTAAGCCTGTAAGTGGATTGATCGAAGCCGTTTCTATCTGGTGTAACTCGTTTTAACAGCGATTAACAGAGAAATGTTGTAAAGTGTATGAAAATGTCAGTGTGGATCATTGAAAAATATCCAGCGCCAGCAGGTTCTAGGGATATAAGATATTCAGAGTTCTATTTGCCGTGAGTGAGAATAAACATTGCAGAGTATCATAAAACTTGCATTCGAAGAAAGCGGAACGCCTCTTCTCTCTAGGCACTGCCACAGACTGTTATTAACCGTTATATATATATATTTATAGAAATAACAAAATATTGCCTGGTTCAACGTTCAATTTTCAATTCAAAAGTAAAATGGTTTTCCAACTGTTTATTTGAATCTGTGCGATGTCTCATCGCGATCTTTTATTCTTACATTTTTCGTATTTTTCGTACATTACTTGTTCAATTGAAATTAAAGAGAAAAGTTCCCGCTTGCCGCATTTGAGTCATTTCTTAAGTTAAGCACATTTATTACAGCTAAGTTAGCTCTTTTCTAGTAGTCTAACTGAGTATATACCTGTATCAATCTTAGTGAAATTTACATTAAGATTTGTGCAAGTTGTCTGTTCGTATGTATTCGTAAGTAACGAGGCTAAGCTGTCTCAGTAAAAAAAAATCAGTGGCGCCACAACTTCTTTAGGTCTGGGCCTCAGATTTCTGAATCTGTTTCATGATCATTTTTTTCAATCTAATAGGCAAGCAGGTGATCAGCCTATTGTGCCTGACACACGCCGTCGACTTTTTGGGTCCAAGACATGTCGGTGTTGTTTCTCACGATGTTTTCCATCACCGCTCGAGCGAATGTTAAATGCGCACATGGAAAGAAAGTCCATTGGTGCACAGCCGGGGTTCGAACCTACGACCTCAGGGATGATAGTCGCACGTTGAAGTTACTAGGCCAACACTGCTCAGCATAATAGCAGTTTTATAAGGGCAGTGATTATTATATCATAGGATTAGTTAAATGCATTCAGGACGGAGAGGTATATTAGATACCTCTCCGTCCTGAATGCTTGCCCGCTCTACGCCCTTGACTTGCGAACTGGTAGTAAATGTAAATTTACAATTAATTTAACTTGACAATTCATAAGTGTACTTGTTTACCTACATGAATAAAGATATTTTGAGTTTGAGTTTGAGATATTTTATATTGTAAGGAATGAAAGAAATGTCACTTTAGTAAAAAGTCAAAACACATTAATTATGTTCGTAAGGCATTCTAAATGTACCTACTTTTTGTACTCAACATTCTTTTATTTACTTTTTAAAAGAAAAAATAAAAATATGTTTAACAGAAAAGGAAATATGGCGTGGCAGAAATCTATAATAATTTTATAAGAAAACCTTGAACATGAACAAATACGCCGGAATATTAATAATTTAATTCCTGTTTGCACGCAACTTAAACTAGTTTTATTAACATTTAATAAGACTAAAATAATTCTCCTCATTTCAATATATTTTAAGTAAAAAAAAGGAGAATTTAATCCTACCCGATAGAGATGAAATGTGCTGCAAATAACTATTCAGAATAATTGAGAATCACATAAAAAATTCAGGATAACAATAACACAAATGGGTTATTATTTGATTAAATAGAACAGCGGTTTTATGAATAATGTAAATATAGGTAACGGTTTTTTCTTGCACAAGAGGGATTCGAGCAAGCCAGGTCACCTTTAATAAAGTCGCGCCCATGGACACCTGCGCCGCAAAGGGGCTTGGTGTTTTGCCGACCTCTTTTCTTCAACGCTTGAAGGTGGGAAATACCTCTACAGAAAGCTGGCTCCATAAGTAAAAGATGCAAAGGGACCTAAGTTCCCTACCCAAAGTCAAAGAATCATGCCGATCGGAAAGAGCAGGGTCATCGGCGATTCGAGTCGCCATGCGTTGGATGCGATCAAATGGTAGGAGCCGGTATAAGGAAGCCCTCGCTGAGAGGTAGAAACAGCACTGCATATAGGGCCGGATCTTTGTGGAGTTGTGAGCGGTGGCCAGGAGTTAGATACTATCCTGTCTGTCTGCTTTAGGCTATTGTTTGTTTTAATAACACTATTGCTTATATTATAACAATGATTTATTGGATCTGCTCAGTGTCTACGCAAAGATAGCCTTTGGCCGCGCATTTATGTCCTAAAAGATATCATGCTTTATAGTATGGGAGGTAGCAACGTTTTCGAGAAAGAACTTCAGGTCAGCTGATTTTGTGATATATATTCCTGCACTTTCGGTTAGAGTCTGGGCTATCTGGCTGGCGGTAGCGGTTGCGTTCATTAGTGCGCATCCTAGCTGTCCAGGTAATAATCCTGGATTTTGAAAGCATTTTAAGAAGCGTAATTTTTAATTTTTCGTTTTTATATAAGTCTACCTGACATACTCTTTTTATTGCCAATGCTAACTATGTGCCAGACGCGATTTTAAGTTTTTTTTTATAAAAATTTCAAAGTATTTTTTAATGTCTGTAATTTTAATATTATGTTATTTAAATATAAGAAAAACTAAAAATTAATTTGCCAGACATTAATTCGATTGTTTATTTATTTTACATTAAGCCTTGAATTAAAATGAAAAAGTCAGTATTGCAGTATCATTGGTAATAAAAACATTTACGTAACTTTTAATAAATGTTATTCATACAAAGTGATAAAGAAAGTCTAAGACGCAAAGTTAATTGTTAAATCTTTCAACCTTAATAAATGTATATAGAATTTTCATCATAATTCAAAATGCACTAAGTAAATAATAAGTATGAAATAACAATATTTGCCATTTAACCTTTTTTAAAATTAAAGGGGTGTAAGGCATTAGGCAAATTTCATAACTCGAATATCAGAGTCAGATCCACGGAGGGAAGGAGCTCCGCTAATTGTTACAAGTTATTTTAAAAGTACACTAAAAAGCACTGACCGTCTTTGTCATAGTGACTCCAGATCTCCATGAACTGATTGGCAGACAATTTCTTTAATTCCCTAGAGTCAGGATCCCGAAACTGACGCATAAAATTCGATGCCTTCTCCAAATTAAACTTTTTAGATGAGGTCGAATCGAGACTCATTTTTATGTGTGTAATAAATTCAGCTGAGCAATCAATTTTCATTTAAATATAGCGAGTTCAGTAATTCTTAATAATTTGGCTTCGTTTATTGTCTGTGCGTGTAAGTTATGTGTTTAAATTACATCCATGTCAAAGATTCCGTTCGTTGAGTCTGGCTCGTTTACATCTGAAACAAAACAGAATACGTTTGAATATTGTCAGTACTGTTCATTAAATATATGAAATCCATCATCCACATTCAGAGTCACGTATTCTGACTCAGCGTAAGACTCGCTGAGTCATTAGAGGATACACAACTTAAACCCATCATTACTATGGCCGAGCTAAGTGTTGCTTTACTTTAGTGACGATCGACGAAGCCGACCTTTTAAATGTAAAATGTACCGCTAACTTGACATGGATTCGATATTTGGTGAGTTATAAGTGGGATCGTAATTATTTATATGAAATCGATACTCTCGCGACTGGGTCACGGTGAAAACTTAAAATGCAAACAATGCCAAAGCCTATTAACGAAGTTTAAGAGCTGCTGCAGCCCAGATTGCCTATGTCTATTGTCTATGCCTATATCGTTGCGAGCCAAATAGGCTAGCAGGCACACTGAAATGCCCGTGCAAACTACACATTTAACGATCATCACGACTGCATTAATAAGCATGTTCATGCACAGGTAGGTTTTACAATTGTACTGAAATATTATTTTGAATTTTGGATGATAGCGGTATCTGGATCTCACGTCGTAACCGCAGCCCATACGTAATACCCCATGCGACATACACCACCTGAATATACCTTTTGACGTGTGCCAATGCCGAGATAACTCACGGGCTAATATAATAAAAGCCTGTATAAAAGCCAAAAGATCTGATTGAAACTAATTGGGCCTTTCAGACCCAGTCAAAGCTATGATAGATTACATTGATGCTTCTATGCCATAGATTTCGATCAATATGTTCAAAGTGCGTACGCCGACTCAACTTTTTAAATAGGTAATATTTTTATAAAACGTTTTTATGTAAAGACTAAAGAGTGTCCAACCCGCGATGAACGTCCAACATTGACAGAGTGTCATGTGAAGTTTCAATTACTATATATATATATATATTATAGTTTTCTTCGGCTTTTATATATGTCAACGTAAAATTGTAAAAACCGTTAGATTGTAATCTATCTCGCGAGATTATAAACTGTCGAAAAATTGTGAACTCAACGTACTGCTTACAATTTAACGTATTATTATTCGGTAGATTATAATCTATCGAAGTGAAATCGTCAAATTGTGAAACAGCGGGCATAATGAAATTAGTAAAATATTTAATTGCCACAACTCGTTGACGTGCAACAATAATTGAACATTTTTATTGGTGCAATTTACTTTCTTATTTTTTATATAATAGACAATTTTGTTACGTTTTCAAAAACGTTCATATGTTTTCGATTTGTTTTTTTTTTTTAATTTTGATTTTATTTTGTGATCATTTTTTTCTAAAAGAAAATTTCATTAATTTTTCAATTTTAATTTGTGTTTGAAGAGAAAATATTGTTACGTTTCTTTATTTTTTTATTTTGATATATTTTTTTTTTCATGTGATGTCAGTATTATTGATTACCTACTAAGTAATAAATACTAATTTTTGAAGTGCATTCATTTTATTTGACCGATACCCTTGTTTCATTCCTAACTCTATGGACATATAACGGTCTACTATAAAGCCGACCAATCAGCGCGCGAGTTGCGTACCGTTTCACTATTTGACGATTTCGCTTCGATAGATTATAATCTACCGAATAATAATACGTTAAATTGTAAGCAGTACGTTGAGTTCACAATCTTTCGACAGTTTATAATCTCGCGAGATAGATTACAATCTAACGGTATTTACAATTTTACGTTAACATATATACGTGGTAAATTCTTGAAGGTTTCATCTTTTCGTCAATACATTTGATTGCGCCGTTATCCTTGTAACAATTCCCATTGTTATTCAAGTTCACCTTTAACTTCGGGACGAGGAAAAGTTTTCTAGAAAACATCCTCGTAACATAATTTATAGTGAATATTTTCCAGCTTCCAAATAAATAAAGTTTTTCATAATTCCAAAGACTAGTATTGCTAAGTGACGGGGCCTCGGATCGAACGATACCAACTCTCCAAGTAGTAGAAACCGTGTTTTAGATTATTACATTTCCATAACCTGCGCAAAGTGACTATTTCATTCAATCTATATTTCATATTTTTATATTCATGAGTTTTTTAAACAACCTTGACAGCGTTTAACTAGTCTTATCTATCTTGTTAGATAGTTGTAGTTTATTATATAAAATAAATTAATATGCTAGAAAAGCGAAAGCTCCTTCTTTAAATATATTTTTCTCTTTGATGTGGCTTAAAATAGGAGTCCCATTATTCAAGTATAAAGTCTAGGGCGGGCAGCGTTTCCTTTTTATTGTTGGGGCGGGTTACGAGTTACTGTAGTCGCTCTACTGTAAAAATCCGGTCACTCCTATAATTCATTTTTACAACTACGCTTCTCCCCTTAAACCTTTTTTAAAGTACCGATAATTTTATTTTAATTAAATTTGGTTGCCTTTTCAATTTCTGTAATAGTCCTATTAAGTATTTATTAGCTCGGATAAAGCATGAAACCATATTTTGCGAATTTAACGTCTATGATAGTTTATTAACTAATAAATAGCATTTCATCTGTTAAAATACGATTATGCATGACACAGTATTATAGAACTGTGTCAGTCAGTAACTCTAATCAGTCAATTTTGATAAAACATTGCGGTGCTATGTACGTATAAACATAATTTATTTATTTTTTTACGTAATAGGAGGCAAAAGGGCAGGGGGCTCACCTGATGTTAAGTGATACCGCCCCATGGACACTCACATTGCCGGAAGGCTTGCAAGTGCGTTGCCGGCCTTTCAAGTAGTACGCTCTTTTTGAAGGAACTTAAGTCGAATTGGGTCGGAAATACTTCAGTGGCTAGCTGGATCCAAATAGTGGTGGTGCGCGGCAAAAACTGCCTTAAAAACGCTCAGTTGTAGAACGAGTCATGGTGATACGGGTGGTATTTTGTATTATGCCTTGACGTCCGATAATGAAAGGCAGCTGCAGGTATTAGTCCGAACAACTCCTCTGGACACTCTCCATGGTAAATGCGGTAGAATATGCAGAGATACCCCAATGTCTACTCAACGCCAAGGGATCAAGCCGCACGGAAAGTGACTGGTCTTTGGTTAGCTGCTACTAGGGAGCTGCCGTTTAGAGGCTCACCTCTAACAATAATTAACTAATTTAGTCTTCTCTTTTAAGTGACCCCGAAACATATTAAGAATAAATATAAGAATTACAAGATGCTTGGGTAGCGTAAAATGGTGTAACTTTACAGTCACATTAAGCATTTTATACATTTTCATTATAATTTTAGTTTTACGTCGTAGCCTCGTAGAGACAGCTACGCCGTAGTATTAGATGTACGCTGCCGAATGTGGACAATTGCCTGTCGACGGAGCCCTAAACTATGATAATAAAATTTCTTCCGCATCTTTGGAATTCTAAATAAAGTTTATAACTCAAGCACAGCGTGCGTTATCACGAAGCCATAGAGACAGCAGATATAACTGTGTTGTTGATATTAATTATAGTTTATATAGTTGGTTACTTAAAAGAAAAAGTGGGTTAACGAATTGAAATGAAAATAAATAAGAAACTCTTGGGAGCTTTCACATTTTCGCTTGAATTAAAAATGCCAAAGCCCTTAGCAAATCTCTAACTTTGTAACTTATTAATTATTCTGAACATTTAAAAGTACTCGGAAACGAGCAAATCAGCACGTTTAACCTTGTGATCATCCAAAAAACCTATTGACACAGACACCTGTGAAATGGAGTTAAGTCAAGGGTAATACAAAATACGTTTTAAGAAGTGCTACTCAGCTTGCCTTTAACAGTTTTATTAACAATGTAACACTCACCCTTAGATCCCTAGCCTCGAGTGTTTTGTCAAGTAATTCTATTGTTTATATTTAACACGAAAGCTACACTATCGGAGAAGACGTGTAGCCACCGCGCGGACAACGGTACGAATGAATGAATCTAGGGGTTGCTCGAGGGCGGAGCTGAGTATTAACCCTCCACCTTCGAGAGGCGCTCTCGGCTTCCTGTTTCAGTGGCAATGTAGACTCCTCAAATCAGCCGGTTTAGGAAAACGTCGAGCTACTTCTCAGAGAATTAAACAGCCGATTTAAAGAGACTTCGCTGCGATTAAATTGTCCTTGAAAACGGAGGTTTCTCATTTGACCGGATGGTTACGGATGTTTATTATCTAGGCAGACGCTGAAAATTGTTTCGAAGAAATATGGTGTGATGGTATGTGTAATTATGTATTATTGCTTACGTAGATAACGCGTTTTCTCGCTATGGTATTTGGTAGCACCATTGCAATTATTCTCACAAATGTTTGAGAATAAATTCATGTAATAAAACAGTGACTTTACACTACTTATCTACGCATTCATGTGTTATTCGTTAAGATAGTTCGATTAAAACGTTTTGATTTTGTTTCTTCGGACTTAGGACTTCACTGTATCTTTAGAAAGAGCAGACGACAGTCGAACTCATAGTCAGAATCACACTGTTGCGCTTTTTTTGCGTTTTGTATTTGTTTATTAGTTAGGAACTTGCCTTTTTTACTCTGTAACACACTGACATTCTTTTGAGTTTAATATAACGCTTTACGACGGGCTGACTCGACAGAAATCATATATTGTTTGTTGTCTACGAATACCTTTAAATCCAGTAAAATGGTTCGGTTGTATGTTTAAATTATTGTGATTTACGTATATATATTATATTAGTAATAAAGGAGGGCTTGTGGCATTTTCATTTTTGTGAGTCCCTTAACTCAAATAGGAACATTACATTCCTAACATAGATCTCAAATCCTCTAGGTATTTTACGGGACCATTCATAAATAAGTAGTGAGGGCGATACTTGGAAATTCTGCGACGTTATTTATTTAGTCAGTGCATGCCATCAGCATATCGATTTCAAAAGTTTTAACACATCAATGAATCAATGCAAGTGTGAAATCTAAACATTATAAACTTGTTTACAAAATGTCCGTTTAGTACGAGAAGTATCGCTTTGATCTGATATCTTTGATCTGATGATAGATTGAGTACACCTTACTCTACAATGAAATTTATATGAAAAAGGGATAAATTAATTCCTGTCTACCATTAAAGTATTGGAAATGAAACTGGACTAATTTATTGTTAAGAGCACGAGATTTTGTACACTTTTTAACCGACTCCAAAAAAAACCGAAGGAAGGAGGGGGTTATTCGACGTGCAATTTTCTTTGTGTACGTTCTAGCAGAGCTCCTCCGTCCGTGGACCGATCTGGATGATCAAGGTGTCAAATGATTTGGAATTTCATTGTTTCAGGTTCAACATAAAGGCAGTGGTAGGACTCTATGTAGAACCTAGTTCTATGTATAATAAACGTCCTGCTTATAGTTTCAGCGTAATAGGAGGAACTCACGAGAAAGGTAAAATTTCTCATTTCTCTGTTACTTTCGACCCAAATGGATGAAATGGATGAAATGGATGAAATCGTATACGTCGAAGTACAACGTAATTTTTATGCTTTATATGTTGATATGCTTGTGACAAAAAAAAACATGAATTCACGTTGTTTGTTGTCTTGACTCAAAGTCTTGCCCTGTTTAGATCTTCATCGTTAATTTTTTGTTCTACTATTTTTGTTAAGCATTTTTCGTAATTTTAGGCCCCGTATTGTACTAAAACATTTTCAAACAGATGACTATAACTCAATATCTCATGTCACTGCGTAGTTATTGGCTTCTAAATCCATTGTTTACGAGTCTATATCGTTTAATGACATGTTTTGCTTTTGTAATAATGTAAGAACAGAGATTTGGTTCGATTTGATATCAGGGGCCATTAAAGTAATAAGCTTTATCTACGTATAAATTTTAGTCATGATTGCGCTCATACTCGTTGTGTATATTTTGTATTGTATAAAAATGTATTAAATAAATAACAATGTTTTGATATTACGTCTCGTATTTGTAAGAGAATGAAATGTAGTGTTATTTTGTTTATATAAAAAAATCCAATAAAAGCTATTGAAATCGGTTATAATTTTGGTAAATAGGAATTTATCTCTTAAGGAGAGAGAAAGGAATATGGATAGCTAAGTAATAGCTGGCCCTTTTTCTGTTTACAAACTTTTTTAATATTACAGCGAGAGCGCGGGTTGAGTGCACTTCAAATGCACGTCTCGGCAGTGAAGGGGAGCTGCAAAGCCTCCATCCTTCACAATTTCCAAAACATTTAATTCCCGACATGACAACCGACTACTCTATTTAAATACAATCTAATTTTAAAGAGTATTTTCAAGTTTGAATCGTGTTTAAATATTTTTATAGTACATTAATTTATAAATCAAAATTAATCGAAAATACGTTTATTCAGTTTAGATGCGTCTTAGGGCATGCTTATGAACGACAAAAACGTTTACAAAATTCGCGAAAGAGCAAGACTACGCCATCCGTTCGCAAAACTACCAGGAGGCCTTATTCTGAGAAGAACGGGCAAGAAACTCAGCAAGTTTTACCCTTCCTCTACATTACAATTATTCAAAGGAAAATGTCATAAACCACAACGTCATTAAAGTTACATAAGTAAAAAAAAAATTAAAAACTGTTCTATGATTTACCACATTCACCAATCACCACTTCAAAGATATCAAAACGCCAAGCCAAGCGTTTTTGTCTTCTAGGTATTCATTACCTGTGTAACCTTTACACATTAATATGTGTTTTGAATCTGTTTAAAGGCAGTTCCAATATTTCACTAGGAATCATGTTATAGCCGCGTATACTTAGTCTCATAAATGAAGTATTTATTTTCTGCAACCTGTAACGCTAAGAACTCACGAAGCGGTTTGCACCCGCGACCGCCGCGGTGGCGCGGGCGGTTTGGAGTTTTATTTTCAAAACTCACGAGACCGGAGTTTTGTGGGGTTACGCAGCCGCCGCGGTTGCGATTATCGCCCGCAAACTTAGCGGTTGATTATTGCAATACGGGCGGTTGCAATACGGGCGGTTTAACGATCACTTGAGTTCCAGACCGCCATGGACACACACCAGAAACGAGTTGTTGCGTCACGTTGAGAATTAAAAAAAAAAAAAAGATTCACTGATTGCGGAACGAGACCGTTATGGATTATTTGTTACTCTTATTAATGAGTTAAAGAAGGATGAAGAAAAGTTCTTTAATTATTTTCGTATGTCCGTATCTAGTTATTTAGAACTTTTAAGAAAAACAGAAACTGCTCTTCAAAAGCAACGTCGCCCGCTAACCGACCGCAGAGCGGGAGCAACCCGCCGCGGCTGTGGGACTGCAACCGTGCCAGCCGTGGGCCCGCAGCCTTTGTAGAATACAGATATTTTTGTCAAAAATCAAATCACATTTCACCCGCAGCGGGTGCAATTGTTTGCGGGTCCCACTGCACCGGCAGGCGCGGTTGCGGTCCCGCAGCCGCGGCGGGTTGCTCGCGCGCGCTCCGCGGTCGGTCGCCCGTATTGCGTCTTTAGCGTAAGATGGCTGGAAAAGTATCCCTTATTTCTTGTATTCCTATTGTGAATGTCACTCGTTCTGCGCACAAAAACGATACAGTTGTAGATATATTGGGAAGGTACCGTCAAATATTTTAAAGGGTTTTATTTAGCTTGTTTTATTGTTGCAATATAAGTAAGTAATTTAAGCAAATAATAAGTGGCAGGTAGAAGGAGACCTGGCCGCAGACGCACGTCCTGGTTGAAAAACTTAAGAGGTTTGGTCAAAGCACCAAGTCTTTGTTTACTTTATTTACGTTAACTAGCCATGATGATCGCCAATCTTCGCAAGGAGGTGGCACTAAAAGAAGATTATTGCAATTGTATATGCAATATGCAATTGCAACAATCTTTTCATTCATTATATTTGTATTTAGACAACTGTCCTTTAACCGAAAATACTAGAAATATCTCTCTTATTTATTTATTTATAGTAGGAGTTTATTGTCTGGTTAATAAATCAAACAAAAAAACTACGAGCAATGCATTCGATAGTTAAAACTATAAATGGCGGTTTATTATGGGAAATTAATTAAAACTATTTCAAAACACGTTCACACGGCTTGTAAACACAAGCATCAAATATTGATTTGCAAATCGGAGACCAATAACTTTGCTTTTATTGTTGTGTTATGGCGTTCGAAATAGAAAACGCGACTATTCACACGAATACCTTCAAACTCTTGATATTGGCTTTATTTCATATTGACAAAACGTATTCAATTTACTTATAATTTCTATGAGTATTTTTCTTATGCTTAGCATTACATTTTAAAAACATTTTTATTAGTTAATTAAACAGTAAACACGTTATCGTAGAGACGATGCGGGATTCACGTTATTATGTAGGAACAGGTTGGGTGTAGTTATAAAGTTCATTTTCAAAAATTATCCGTAAGGTTCAAAAGTTCTTCATATTAAAATTCAACTAATATAAAATATTTTCTAGCAATAATTTAAGAATATTAGATCACGAATGAAGAGAACTTCTCAATGTAATCACAAAATTACAAAAAATACACACACGTACAAGCGCCATCTATTCAAAAGAACATGACCTACAATAAAAACTCCGTCCATATTGTTATCAAAAAGGTAGTTTATTTACGCCAAGTACATTTACTTCTATGAACTTGATCCGGTAAACGAATTCTACGAAATTGTTGCGTTTGATCAGTTCAGATACTTTTCAATAGATGGCGTTGAATAAATAATCTCATTCCCAATGATTTTATATTTTAGTTTTTTTATCAACGAAATAACGAATTTACAACGTTGTTGAACTAATTTAATAATTCAGTTAGAACTTATTTAAATATTCAACCCTAACATACCTCCCCTAAAAGTTAAGGCTTCCAACTTGTAAACTATACGTACTATAACGAACAAACAATTTTATTAACACTAAAATGAGATTTTTTTACGTTGCACGGTTGTATTGAAAATAAATAATAAAAAAATCAGCAATATTTTCCAAATTCCTTCTGCCAAAACCAACCTAGGAGTTCAGGCACCTCTCGTTCGAATTCTTCGCGATTTTAACGGATTGAACAGAGCTTATCCGGAGCTGAATATATTCGGTAGTGGGCTGATCGGTTTTAGAGAAAGCATTGTGGGTGCCTTTCTCGAACCTAATTCGCTGTTTCGCTATTTTCTAGTAATTTTTCTTTTATTTTATTGTGTGCTTATCTTATCTTGTATATGTTTTAATTGTATTTTTAAATTTTTATTAACTTATGTTTACTTTAATTGTCATACATTTTAGATGGAAGATTTTTTAAAATAATCGGTAGATTTAGTACTATGTATGATGTCGGAAACTTAATAAATAAATAAATAAGAAGCTTAAAATTCTAATTTAGGGTCCTAGGTACCAGTTATTACATCAATCTACGGCATTGATCAAACAAAAACAAAATTGTTTGCCTCTATATATAAATGTAAATAGGATCTATTAACTCCTCAATACATAATACTAAGATATAAGTGCGATACCAAGGGCAAGAACCAGTCTGTTGCACAGATCCCCGTTATCAAGGACGTTGTGCTTACTGAATTATGTTTTTAATATCATATAAGTACTTTATTATATTTTATTCAATGTTTCTCGACATTATCGTATTGGCATAGTCTGTAAGGATAATGTATGTATTTCTGTAATTTTTACTCGGTTTCCGATGGTGAGTGAGGCACTGCCACTAAACATCAGCATTACATCGTCTGCGAAAGCCTTCACGTAAACTCCATCTGCCTCCAATTCAACTAAAAGTAGGTCAAGTTCACGTTACGGTTTTCAAGTTTCAGTTTTTGTTATTGTTACCATAGCAATTGTACGAGCCAAGGCTGTACATTTTGCTCACTCAGGCTTTCTGAATTTTATAAGCGTTGCGATTCATTTAGCATTCAATTATTTGGTATCTTGTTGATATACCGTTGTTGCGACATTGCGCAAGTTTTATATCAGGCGCATTTTAAAATTATAATTGTAAGGTGGGGCGACGTGCGCCATCACTTCTCTTTGTACTTGACTAGCGAAAGGTCATATAAAGAAATTAAACAAGTTTATACAAGAAGTCTAAAGAGTTTCATTTACCGACCCAGTCATTCCCTAAAGAATGAACATGGTGGCCCATGAGGGGAACAAAGAAGAAATAGTATATTAATCAATCGAACAGTAGTACAGCTAAAGTGCCACATCGAGAGATTTAACCAAAAGTTAAGTGTTCCTTGTCCTTTTCTTTTTGTGTTCCGAACTGTGTCCTAAATTTAATTAATTGTGCAAATAAGTATTTTAGTTTTAATCCTTTTTAAAGTAGTGGGATTAAGTAATTGGTTAAAATTGTAATTTTTCATAGCACGTACCTACATCTACGGACCTGCATATTGGAAAAAATTCGTGATTATTTTATTGTTGTTTTCATCTTTTGATTTCATTATATAACAAGATCGGCTGGACCGATGTTAGTTATCTCTTTTTTGGTAGATTTTTCTCCGCTCCGAATAGCAGAATAAGTAATAAAATATCGTATAGGTTATCGAATAACAATAAATACATTAATTAATTTTACGAATGCAAACACCATGTGGTACAATCTGTTGACAAAACTACGCATCATTTTACATTGAATTCGTGTCAGTTCAAGAAATTCCGATCTTGAAATGAATGAGGAAAATCATAACCAGGCATTGATCTTGATCGAAGGCATGTGTATTATTTAAAAAATGTTGTGTATCAGAAAGTGCTTTAACATGCAGTATCGCAATATTGGCGCTAGAGAGAAGAGGGCTAATGTGTAAAACTGTAATATTAACTAAAGTTAACACTATATTATTAGACTAATAGGCGGAACGAAGTTAGCCGGGTCAGCTAGTATAATATATATATGTATATTTTTTTTTTGTATTTCGTCTTAAACTTCGTAAACACTTTTACTGCCATGATCTAATAGAACTGCAGCGAATTCGGTCTGTGTAGGTAGTTGGAAAAAATTCAAGCGCATTTGAAGCCAGACTGATTTTTTTAGACTAAATGCTTTTGTCGACGAAATCGACGGGCAGTTGAACAGTTTGTACCGGCCGGGAGCCGTAATAACGCAACTTACGCATTTCTGCGGCAGGTGGAATCTACCGAATGAGGAGAGTAAGCCAATTTTATTTAATTTAAATATTTTAAGTGTTTGTTATTATTTTGATTCTAGTTTAACACCTTAAAAACCTTAATGTGTAAAGGTTACTACACAGTCAATGACTACCTGGAAGATAAAAACGCTTGGCAATAGTTCTAATTATATTCTGTATAATTTGATTGGTTATCTTTGAAAGTATTATGAATATGTGTGTAATGGTGAATCGTGGTAAACACAGAACAGATTTTTATTTTTTTTACTTATGTAACTTTAATGACGGATTGTGGTTTATGACATTTTCCTTTGAATAATTGTAATGTAAAGGGAGGGCAAAACTTGAAACTGAGTTTCTTGCCCGTTCTTCTCAGAACAAGGCCTTATGGTAGTTTCCTGCGAACGGATGGACACGTAGTCTTGCTCAAATTTTCGTGAATTTTATAAACGTTGTTGAAACATTACATAAGCATGCATCTAAGAAGCATCTAAATTGAATAAACGTATTTTGATTTTGATTTTTATCATGTCTATAGAAGCAAAGAATTAATTATAAAAAGGTCGTCTGCCAAGGGACAAATAACAAAATTTAAAAATTATTTAACTGGTATTAATGAGCTGGAATTAAATAATATAGAGTTTACCGAGTTGAAATTAAAATTAGCTAAGTTTGAAGCTTTGTCGGTTAGGGTTGACGATTTGCAAGGTGAAATAGAAGTTTTAAGTCCTGAAAACATTTTAACCGAAATTGATGAGCGTGATAATATCGAACAGGTTTTTTTTTTATAGAACGGGGGGCAAACTGGCAGGAGGCTCACACGCCATGAACAAGTTATATGAGTGTGCTCAAAGGCAATCATTTCCAATTGAATATGATTTATTAATCAAAGGTAAACAGTTGAATAGCAAAAGTAAAATTTTATCTTTATCTCCATTTCTTGATCACAATATAATACGAGTTGGCGGGCGCTTAGATGCATCAAATTATTACTCTTATGTAAGAAAGCATCCAATCATATTACATAGTACCAACCGTCATACTCAATTATATTTTGAGCGAGAGCATTCAAGGCATATGCATGCTGTCCTTTGTTGCTACTTACAGCTGTGAGAGAGGTTGTCTGGCCAGTTAACGGGCGTCGTCTTGCTCAACGGTTAGTTAATAAATGCGTTATTTGCAGGCGAATGCGTGGGCAAACTCTTCAACCTTAATTGGGAAATCTCCCAGAACAGCGGATTACCCCAGATTACCCTTTTTTAGCTGTAGGAGTTGAGTGCGCAGGTCCATTCCTTATTTTAAATCGTAAAGGACGAGGAAGTAGAGGAAGTATTTGGGAAAGTGGGGTAAAATCTGCTAAGCACCATATACGGCGTGTTATGGGAAACTGTCATCTTACTTTTGAGGAAATATCAACTTTATTTGCACAAGTAGAGGCAATCCTGAACAGCCGTCTCTTGTTTCCCTTGTCATCTTCTCCCATTGACCTTCTTACTCTTTCCCCAGGACACTTTCTTATTGGACGACCATTAACCTCGGTGCCTTCTGGCTTCTATTTTCTAAAGGTCTTGGTGAATTCAAATTAAGTCACTTACAAAGGTACCAGAGAATTGAGAAATTAAGGCAGCACTTTTGGAGACGATGGCAAAAAGAGTACGTGGCGGAATTACAACAGCCCACTAAATGGAGAGAGAACCTAGTGCTGATAGCCGAGGATAATACTGCTCCTCTCTGCTGGATGTTAGGTCGAGTGCAGCGGCTGATAAATGGCTTAGATCGAGTGGCCAGAGTGGCAGAGATTAAAAGCATTATGCAGCAGCGGCTACATAACACGTTCATTGGTCCGGCTGTGCAAGTTGCCGGTGCAAGAAGAATAAATAAAGAATGTTGAAAGAGTTTCAACGGCCGGCAGTATGTTGCGATATTGCGCAAGTTTTATATCAGGCGCATTTTAAAATTATAATTGTAAAGTGGGGTGACGTGCGCCATCACTTCTCTTTGTACTTGACTAGCGAAAGGTCATATAAAGAAATTAAACAAGTTTATACAAGAAGTCTAAAGAGTTTCATTAACCAGCCCAGTCATTCCCTAAAGAATGAACAACCGTGGTGGTCATATAATTAGAAACACTGCCAACTGTCCTCGACATTGTGTAAGATACTTCACCGCAATCGTTTTTATTTTTAAATTAAAAATAATTAAAAATAGGACAACAATATGTCCAAAGAATTATCATTTATTAGAAAAACAATATAAATCCCAATATACAAGTGCAGTTTCAACATTACATTACGGACAATCATTTAAATGAGTTTGAAGGTATGAACAATAATGGTCAACTAATTAGAATCAACAACAAAAAAAGTATTAAAAACAATATTTTTTTAAGTATTAGTACTTAGTATTCTGATTTACGAAATAGCTACTATCCACAGCCTACCAATAGTTATAAATTATATTTAGTGGCGTAACCATCATTTTCAATAACAACACTGCAACAACTATTCAATCAATTCCATGTTTTTCTAGAGGGATTAAATTCCATGCTTCAACAAATGCTTCATATAGTTCGTTTTGACAGGTGTTACGTTTGAGAATTACTTTTTAAGAGTATACCAGAGACTTTATGTCGGGTTTAAATCCGGACTGGTGGTGGATCCGACTGGCCAGTCTAAAACGGATATACGCTGTTAGCTAAGGAAACATTTGACGGTATTGTTGTGTTTAGGGTCATTGTCATGCTGAAAGATCCAGGTTACAGGCAAAGTAGGGAGTCATTGTGAGCGGGTCCAACTCCACATCCGGAATACCACCCCCAAACTTGAAGGTTACCGCCACCGTGCTTGACTATACTCCTTGTGTATTTATAATTAAAACATTGCTTACACGCCGTCTAACATAGCGCTTTCCGTCGGAATTTAACATATTTATTTTTGTTTCACCTGAAAATAACACTTTTTTCCATTCTCGTACCGTGCAATTAACATAACAATTAACTTTCTTAACAGAACAATTTTAATGCTCAGCTATCTTCTGTACTCCCACTTATGATCTATATGTAAATTAAAAATTATTGCCTAGTAGATATCAGCTGAAATCCCTAATGTACAAGTAGATCCTGGATTGCATGAGATAGTTATCAAAAACATGAATGGTCATACATGGTCCCTGTGGAACTCTTAATCAAAATTCACCGTGTATGATGGATGGTAAATGTTCAAAACGATATCCACGGACATTAATATCGGAAACAATTACTGGTAATGACGGTTATCCATTGTATCGTCGCCGATCGACAGCAGTCAATGGAAAATCAACAATTGTCAAATTAAATCAACAAGATATTGAAATTGATAATCGTTGGATTGTTCCATATTCACCCATTTTATCAAAGACATTCAAAGCACACATCAACGTTGAATCTTGACATTCAGTGAAATCTATTTGAAAATATGTAACCAAAGGGAGTGATTGGAATTGGTGCAGAGAATTCCAATGATGAAGTTACCCAATACCAAATGGGCTGAAATGTTAGTAGTAATTTTTTTTTATTTGGACCACAAAATTAGGACAAACACATGATATAAATTGACATACATACATAAATATCAAAAGCGGTGCCGTCCCTATAACATGTGGACACGACCAGCGAAATCAAGTAGATACAAAAAACAGTGTTAAATACAAACAAGCATAAAAATTAAAAATGCAAACTATAAAATAATTAAACTATTTGAAAGAAGAAAATAAATTATCGGTACTGTGTCCTAATTCTACTCTTAGCTGAGGCCAGAGAACCGTGAAAAATGTCAAAACTCTGTGCAATATCATTATGGTAGCGACATAACCTATTAATTGGTGAGTTTCGGCCAACGTTTGTTCGACAATGAGGGATGTGAAAACATCTTCGATTGTACAAACGACTCCCGACCCGAGGAACTTGTATGGATAAACGTTCTAAAATTTCTGGGCAATCCACAATTCCGTTAATTACTTTAAATAGGTATAGTAAGTCGATGTTTGCTCTACGAACACTCAGAGATTCCAAGTTATAGAAATTTAACCTATCCTCATATTTACTCAACATTGCACATTTATTATTTCTAAAGGATAGATGGTATAAAAACTTTCTCTGCACCCTTTCCAGCCTCGCTGAATGGGTTAAATACATTGGAGACCAGACACAACTATTGAACTCCAATATGCTTCTAACGAGGCTGGTAAAAATAGTAACTGCGACACTGGGATCGGTAAGACTCCCTGTTATTCTGGAGATAAAACCAGAGAGCTTTGAGGATCTTTTTATAATACTATCCACATGCTCCCTAAAACTTAGTGAACTATCCATAATGACACCCAAATCTCTTATGCTTTTAACCTCTTGAAGTTTCTGGCCCCTTATGCAGTATGTTAATGGTGAAGCTTTCTTTTTTTTCGAAAATTTTATGCAGCAGCACTTTCCTTCATTTAAAATCATTCTATTCAGCCCGCACCAAATGTTAACTTTGTTTAGTTGCTCCTGCAGAAAATCAATATCGATATCCTGTTGAACATGTTGGTATAATTTTAAGTAATCAGCGTACATTTTAAAATTGCACTTCAAATTATATGCTAAGTCATTCACAAAAATGATAAAGAATAAAGGCCCTAAGTGCGATCCTTGTGGTACTCCCCTAGGTATAGGCTGACCGTTAGACACATGCCCTCTGATCTTTACCAGTTGTGTCCTATTTTTTAAGTACGAGTGACACCACCTAAACAATGACCCATGGATGCCCATGGAAAATATAGTAAATCGTGGCAAATGAGGTCAAAAGCCTTACTGAGGTCGTCATTTGTCTTGTTGATTTAATTTGACAATTGTTGATTTTCCATTGACTGCTGTCGATCGGCGACGATACAATGGATAACCGTCATTACCAGTAATTGTTTCCGATATTAATGTCCGTGGATATCGTTTTGAACATTTACCATCCATCATACACGGTGAATTTTGATTAAGAGTTCCACAGGGACCATGTATGACCATTCATGTTTTTGATAACTATCTCATGCAATCCAGGATCTACTTGTACATTAGGGATTTCAGCTGATATCTACTAGGCAATAATTGTTAATTTACATATAGATCATAAGTGGGAGTACAGAAGAATAGCTGAGCATTAAAATTGTTCTGTTAAGAAAGTTAATTGTTATGTTAATTGCACGGTACGAGAATGGAAAAAAGTGTTATTTTCAGGTGAAACAAAAATAAATATGTTAAATTCCGACGGAAAGCGCTATGTTAGACGGCGTGTAAACAATGTTTTAATTATAAATACACAAGGAGTATAGTCAAGCACGGTGGCGTTAACCTTCAAGTTTGGGGGTGGTATTCCGGATGTGGAGTTCCGCTCACAATGACTCCCTACTTTGCCTGTAACCTGGATCTTTCAGCATGACAATGACCCTAAACACAACAATACCGTTAAATGTTTCCTTAGCTAACAGCGTATATCCGTTTTAGACTGGCCAGTCGGATCCACCACCAGTCCGGATTTAAACCCGACATAAAGTCTCTGGTATACTCTTAAAAAGAAATTCTCAAACGTAACACCTGTCAAAACGAACTATATGAAGCATTTGTTGAAGCATGGAATTTAATCCCTCTAGAAAAACATGGAATTGATTGAATAGTTGTTGCAGTGTTGTTATTGAAAATGATGGTTACGCCACTAAATATAATTTATAACTATTGGTAGGCTGTGGATAGTAGCTATTTCGTAAATCAGAATACTAAGTACTAATACTTAAAAAAATATTGTTTTTAATACTTTTTTTGTTGTTGATTCTAATTAGTTGACCATTATTGTTCATACCTTCAAACTCATTTAAATGATTGTCCGTAATGTAATGTTGAAACTGCACTTGTATATTGGGATTTATATTGTTTTTCTAATAAATGATAATTCTTTGGACATATTGTTGTCCTATTTTTAATTAATTTTAATTTAAAAATAAAAACGATTGCGGTGAAGTATCTTACACAATGTCGAGGACAGTTGGCAGTGTTTCTAATTATATGACCACCACGGTTGTTCATTCTTTAGGGAATGACTGGGCTGGTTAATGAAACTCTTTAGACTTCTTGTATAAACTTGTTTAATTTCTTTATATGACCTTTCGCTAGTCAAGTACAAAGAGAAGTGATGGCGCACGTCACCCCACTTTACAATTATAATTTTAAAATGCGCCTGATATAAAACTTGCGCAATATCGCAACATACTGCCGGCCGTTGAAACTCTTTCAACATTCTTTATTTATTCTTCTTGCACCGGCAACTTGCACAGCCGGACCAATGAACGTGTTATGTAGCCGCTGCTGCATAATGCTTTTAATCTCTGCCACTCTGGCCACTCGATCTAAGCCATTTATCAGCCGCTGCACTCGACCTAACATCCAGCAGAGAGGAGCAGTATTATCCTCGGCTATCAGCACTAGGTTCTCTCTCCATTTAGTGGGCTGTTGTAATTCCGCCACGTACTCTTTTTGCCATCGTCTCCAAAAGTGCTGCCTTAATTTCTCAATTCTCTGGTACCTTTGTAAGTGACTTAATTTGAATTCACCAAGACCTTTAGAAGGCACCGAGGTTAATGGTCGTCCAATAAGAAAGTGTCCTGGGGAAAGAGTAAGAAGGTCAATGGGAGAAGATGACAAGGGAAACAAGAGACGGCTGTTCAGGATTGCCTCTACTTGTGCAAATAAAGTTGATATTTCCTCAAAAGTAAGATGACAGTTTCCCATAACACGATCAATTTAAGTCCGCTTCCTAATACGTACATTAAACACAACGCAAACAAAATTTAGAGCTAAAGTAAAATAAAAATGTAAAAATACACACTGGAATGAATAAAACAGTTGTTATAAAATTAAGTTTAAACAGATAGGCTTTAATAATGAGCCTGTAAATGACTATGCTGGTGTTTGGAGTTGGACACGGGTAGGTTGTTGAGGGTCGGTTCTGCTATTAGATACAATAACCTTCCCTCAGCCGCCCAATTTAAGTCCGCTTCCTACCACCAACATTAAACATAACACAAACAAAATTTAGAATTAAAGTAAAATAAAGGTGTAAAAATACTCAATGGAATGGAATAAAACAGTTGTTATAAAATTAAGTTTAAACAGATAGGCTTTAATAATGTGCCTGTAAATGACTATGCTGGTGTTTGAAGTTGGACACGGGTAGGTTATTGAGGGTCGGTTCTGCTATTAGATACAATAACCTTCCCTCAGCCGCCCAATTTAAGTCCGCTTCCTAACACCAACATTAAACATAACACAAACAAAATTTAGAATTAAAGTAAAATAAAGGTGTAAAAATACACAATGGAATGGAATATAACAGTTGTTGTAAAATTAAGTTTAAACAGATAGGCTTTAATAATGTGCCTGTAAATGACCATGATGGTGTTTGGAGTTGGACACGGGTAGGTTGTTGAGGGTCGGTTCTGCTATTAGATACAATAACCTTCCCTCAGCCGCCCAATTTAAGTCCGCTTCCTAACACCAACATTAAACATAACACAAACAAAATTTAGAATTAAAGTAAAATAAAGGTGTAAAAATACACAATGGAATGGAATAAAACAGTTGTTATAAAATTAAGTTTAAACAGATAGGCTTTAATAATGTGCCTGTAAATGACCATGATGGTGTTTGGAGTTGGACACGGGTAGGTTGTTGAGGGTCGGTTCTGCTATTAGATACAATAACCTTCCCTCAGCCGCCCAATTTAAGTCCACTTCTTAACACCAACACTAAACATTACACAAGGAAAAATTTAAATTTGCAGTAAAAATAAAAATACACAACAGAATGGAATTAAACCATCTGATATAGAACCAAATTTAAACAAGTGAACATAGGGAAGTTTTACATTTGCTTAGAGTTATATTAAAATAAAATTCCCCAGTGAGATGGGATTCAACTTATAATATTAAAAAAAATTTTAAAATGGAATTAATATTATAATTTATGTTTAGTACAGATGGTATTAGCACAGCAAGGTATGATTTAAATAAAAGAATAATCGTAAAAAATAAATCTAGGTTAAATATTTAAGTAGTTAGTATAATAATTGTAAACAGTGTAAAAGGTTATAGATGGAGAGAAATGACTATATACATTTTTGTACGGGTGAGGGCGGATTACTTGCCGATTAATTGTTAAATATGAGTGAAAAATATAAGATATAAACATTTTGAAGGCTTTGATAGTGCACACGAGGTTTGGGAAGGGTTGTATTGTTTAATAAGGGGTAAGACAAATGCCCCAGTGCAAGTGCTGCTCGTTGAGGTCGCTGTTAATGTAAGTGTTTGATTCAGGGTGTAATTGTGTTGTTTAATGTGAAATTAGTGTTCTGTGTATGTTTTTAGATGTAGTTAATTTTTGCCTCAACACGGGCACGCATGGCTGTAACTTTGGGGCATTTGTCTGAGTCGGCGCGGTGTAGAGTGCCGGTGTTGGTGTTGAATTGCTTGTTATGTTCTGCGCAATTAGTGCAGTTGTGTACTTCGGCCTTGCACTCCGCTGTGGGGTGGTGAGCGGAGCACTTGGCGCATGTGGGTGTAGTATTGGGGCAGCGGCTCTTGGTGTGTCCGAAGTTTAGGCAGTTTTGGCACTGCCTAAACGGTGAAAAGTTGTCGCTGTGGACCCGCTGCATCCCGATGTTAACTCTGCCTAGGTCGGCAAACGCCTTCCAGGCAGAGGGTGTGGTGTTTAGTACTGCGTTATATAGTGAAGTGTTCCTGTTGTTAGCTATGAATTTGACGGTAAATGTATGTTTAGTTAAGGTGGTGTTTTGGTCTTTAATTGTTTTTGTGAGTTCAAATTCAGGTATGTTTTTTGATATCCCTTTGAGAATAATCATTGGGTCTATGCGTTTTTCCTCTTGAGTGTTTATTTTTGTGTTATTTTGTAGTCGTGTAAGTGTGTGTAGTTTGTGCTCTTCTCTTTCGAAAACGAGTTTAATTTTGTGTTTTGAAAGCGGGGTGACCTTTAAAGGGGCGTATCCGCCCTCTCTGAAATTAACGGTTCTACTAATTTGAGTAAGTATCTGTTCTGTTGTGTCTAGACCCTCTCCGGACACGATGATGGAAGGCCCTGCAGGGGGTTTGGGGGTGGCGGCGGCCTTAGCGTAAGATTTATAAGTCTTATGCGGGTCCGCCGACACTGGTTGTATCTCCGACGGCGCGGGTTTAGGGGATGCCTTAAGAACCCTGGTGTGTTCCTGCAAGGCCTTATTCGATTCATCGAGTAGCCGAGAGTGGGCCTCGAGTTTCTGTAGTAGTTGTGTGGTGTGTATATGTGTATCGGTTGGCGGTGTAGTCGTTGAGGGTGTAATCGTGGCTTTGGTAGCCTGTGGTGTGTGCGGTGCGGGGGCAGGAGGGTTGGGAGGGGTGGTAGGTGAGGGGTCAATGAGGCCGACGACCCCGAAGAGGCCTTCGATTGCCTCTGTGATAGCAGTTTTTAGCTCCCCTTTTAAGTTGCGGGAGGCAGCGAGAGCTTGTAAGCCTGTCTGCCTGTATTCTTTGGCCATCTCCATATGAGCCGACTCTGTTGGGCGTTTTACGCGAGTGAAGGCCGGGCTCAACATCTCTACTAATGTCCTTCTGGCTGGTGTTGAGGACGTAGAGGGAGTAGGGGCATTGTTTGTTGGTTTGGGTGGAGTTCGGGGTAACATTTTGCTAGTGGAGGGTGAGGGGGGGTGAGGGGGAGCTGAAATGTGGACAGGTGTATTCACCTCTTCGAGCTGAGTCGTTTGATACCCAACTCGAGGGGGTGAAGGTGAGGGGGGAGATTTTGTAGCAATGGGGGGGAAAAACCTGTTTTGTGGGGTGGAGGGGGGTTTGCGAAAGGAACAGTATACGCTATCAAGTAGAGCTCGCCGAGCCGGTTTAAATAAGCCCAAGCTCGACGGGCTTAGGATAATAATTTAAAAATATTGAAAATCTAAAAATATGGGGCTGGTAATCCACCCTACCTTGAGATTAAGAGGAGGATTGCTCAGCAGCTGTTGCTCGTAGGGCAGAGGTGCTTGTAGTTTTCTACTTGCCCTCGGAGAGGACAATCCAGTGGTTTCGGTGCTGGAGCTGTTCCAGCTGGTCACCAGACAATCTGGTGTCCAGTTGGGTGGTTGGTAGAGTTTACTATCTTGAGAATAAGTGGTAAGGTGAAGTCGATTGCTGGCTATTTAATTGAAGTAGAATTGGATTTTTAGCTGGTGTGGTTCCTGTGGAAACCCTGGTCCTAAAGTTGTTTTGGGTCGTATCCTCTGAAGTATACGTCGGATCAATATGTTCTTGGTGTCGGCAGTTGCGCACTGATGAGCTGGTTATTGCTGTCTTAAAATATTGGTAGTGGTAATTTGTTTCGGTGTGGTTTACCCCCAAAAACGGTTTTCCCTCTGTTCGAGGGGATATTTCAGAACGGATTTTCTTGTAATATATGTCAAACGATACCTCTCCGTCTACCGGATCTAATAGACACGTTAAATGAACTGTAACTTGTGGGGCACTGGCAGGAGGGGCAAAACCCTTATTTTTGAAGTTATTTGGCTCTAAAAAATCTGTTCTTTGGCCCAAAATTACAAAATGGGTATCAGACGATAGCCCTCAATTAGGACTATCGTTTTAAGCTAAAATATTGAACTGTTACAGATCTGAATAAAAAGCCCGGTTGGCAACAATAAGGAAACTTGCTCTCCACCGGCCAAGGGTAAGCCGAAAAAGGCGGCTTCTCATGTGGTAGGGTTGGAGGAGGCGGAGGGAGAGTTGCGGCGTCAGAACGCTTGCTCTCGCCTTGCAGAGAGGTTAGAAGGTGCGGGGAATCTCTCCGATTATGGGGCTCCCACCTGTGTGGATATCAGGATTGTGAGGTCATCCGGGGAGGAGGAGTTGGACGATGTTATTCTCCTTGGCATTCCTGAGATAAAGGAGCGGACGGCTGTGCGGGTTCGTCGCATTTTTGAAATTGCGGCGAAGTCGGGCAACCTCAAGGGTGAGTTCGTCCGCGACCTAAAGGTTGCGGCCAAGGAGGTGAATGAGATCGTGGAGGATCTCGCGGAGAGATGCCTGGGAGGGGATGAGGGGAGGCGTCTCCTAAGGGACAATGTTCGCCTGAGGGCCCAGGTAAAAGACCTTGGTCTGGAGCTTGCGGCCCTTAGGAGGGAGTTCAATGAGCGCACTGCGCACTTAGCGCAGACAAAGGGACACCCCGTGTCGGTGGAGGGTCCCTCCACTCCAGATGCCCTCCGTCAAATGATGGAGGGGCTGTTGGATGGGGTGAAGGAGAGCCTAATGGGGGGGGTGATGCGGGCTGTTGGGGGCATGCTAGATGCCAAGCTTGCGGGGATTGGGGACAGGCTCCTCCCTGAGCCTGTGCTGCGTCCTCCGCTGGCGGCATCGGCCCGTGGTCCGGGAGCCCCTGAGCGTTTTGTGGAGAGGGGGGGGCCGGTGGCCCCGAATTTCGCAGGGCCCCTGGGCTCAAGCACCCGTGAGGGTTCGTTGGGGGGTCGGGGCACGGTGGCTCCGAATGTGGTGGGGACCCAGGGTCCCGAAGATTTAGAGGGGAGCAGAGTCCCGGAGGCCCCAGGTCTTTCGGGGCCCCGGGTCTCTGGGGGTCCTAGTGACGGAAGCTGGGCGACCGTCAGCAAAAAAGAAGGGTAAGGGAAAGAAGGGTGGTTCTCCCGCTGTGCCGGTCCTTCCCCCTGTGAGTGGGGGAAGTGGCCGTGTTGGCCGGTCAGAGGACCATGGAGTGAGTCGCGGCGCAGGGCCCTCGGCTGGGCGAGTGGCAGTTATAGAGAGGTCTGTCAGGGTGCAGCCTTCGCTCACTCCGCCGAAAACTTCCGCAGTGGTCATCACATTGCGGAGGGAGGCGGTGGAGCGGGGGTGACGTATGCCGATGTGCTACTCAAGGCAAGAAATGGTATAAACCTGGCTGAGATTGGTATTGCAACTATCAGCATCCGGCTAACGGCAACGGGAGCTCGGATGCTGGAGGTGCCGGGGGTTGACAGAGAGGAGAAGGCTGATGCCCTGGCGGACAGGCTTCGTGTGGTGCTGTCGGGGGAGGCCTTGGTGGGGAGGCCCGTCAAATGTGCGGACCTCCTTATTCGGGACCTTGACGACAGCGTCACTGAGAGGGATGTGACGGAGGCGGTGGCTGCCATGGGTGGGTGCCCGGCTGAAGCGATCAAGCCGGGTAAGATTTTGAGGCGTGGGATACGGGGCTTGGGGAGATGTTCCTCATGTGTCCGGTCGCCGCCGCCCAGAAAGTGTGCCAAGGAAAGCTCCTCATTGGGTGGAGCTCCTGTCGGGTTGAAATCCGAGAGGACCGCCCTTTGAGGTGCTACAAGTGCCAGAAGTTGGGTCACGTGCGAGCCACTTGTGACTCAACGATGGACTTGGCGGAGGTGTGCTATCGATGTGGGGTTGCTGGCCACAAGGCCAATGAATGCAGCTCGAAAGAGCTGCATTGCGCGGTCTGCTCAACGGCTGGGAAGCCAGCAGACCATAAGATGGCGGGAAGGGCCTGCAACCCTCCGAAGGTGACGAAGGGCCTGGGAGCCCAAAGGACTGGGACAACTGTGGGGAACGCTCCCATGGAGGTTGGTGTGGCACAACCATCATAGCTGCACCAGCCTGTTGGGGGGGATCTGGAGACGCTGTGCCGCGATTCAGGGGTGGTGACTGCACACCCTGGCCGAATGTGCCACTTGGTTGAGGCAACACTGTCTCGACCTGGTGTCGGTCGTTTGGACGGACCTCTCGCTGCCGAGTGTTGTTGCAGCAATACTAGGTAGCCATGAGGCATGGCGATCGGTTCTTCCGGTTTGCCGGTTCTTCTGGTTTCGCGGGGCCGGTTTACCGGTTTTCCGGTTTTCCGGTTTACCGGTTTTTCCGGTTTCATGGGGCCGGTTTACCGGTTTTCCGGTTTTCCGGTTTACCGGTTTTTCCGGTTTCATGGGGCAGGTTTACCGGTTTTCCGGTTTTCCGGTTTACCGGTTTTCTGGTTTCATGGGGCCGGTTTTCCGGTTTTACCGGTTTTCGGTTTACCGGTTTTCTGGTTTCATGGGGCCGGTTTACCGGTTTTACCGGTTTTCCGGTTTACCGGTTTTTCCGGTTTCATGGGGCACGTTTACCGGTTTTCCGGTTTTCCGGTTTACCGGTTTTCTGGTTTCGTGGGGCCGGTTTTCCGGTTTTACCGGTTTTTCGGTTTACCGGTTTTCTGGTTTCATGGGGCCGGGTTTCCGGTTTACCGGTTTTCCGGTTTACCGGTTTTTCGGTTTCGTGGGGCCGGTTTGCCGGTTTTCCGGCTGTCGATCGTCAGCGGGAGGTGCGTTGAATCGACCGGAGGGGTTGTGCTTGGCGACGGCAAGGTGAAGGGTGGGCAGGCGCAGGGTGGGCCCAATATACGCATAGTTGCGTGGGTCCAACTGCGTCCCACTGCGTCGTCGCCAGGCCCTTATGCGGACATACCCGCCTGAGCTTTCTGGGTTGAATGCCTAGTGCGACCCCCGGGGAGCTCAATGCGGTGCCGGACGGCATTCATTCAGAATGGGTGTAGTCTGGTACCGCAGGCGGTATGGAGGGTTCAGGAGGAATTTTTAGTGGGTCCGGCTTCTCCCCTCTGATTAGCAGAGGGACTTTGAGAACGCCATCCCCACAGTCCCCGCGGTAGCGACTGCATACGCCCGCGGGCCTGCATTTGTGCATTTTAACCTCCTTCATAAAAAAAAAAAAAAAAAAAAAGGTTAGGTTAGGTTAGGTTAGGTTAGGTTTGGTTTTTTTTTTTTTTGCCCCTGCCTACTTGGCCTACCTCCCCGGCAGCGACTGCTCCGGGGCCGTGGAGCTGCGAACCCACCCCTCGACATTTGCCTATCAAGGACCTTTTTAGCTTTATTTATTCATCAAAAAATTACATTCATTTACATTTGTTATTCTTACATATTATTCATTTTACATTTTGTTTCTTACATGGTTGTCTTGTACATTATGTTTACTTAACATTTATTTTACTTAGTTTACTTTATTTTAGTTCTTAAATTTCTAATTCTCTTATTCATAGATTTACAATCGTTCTATGGTTACATATTAATTAGTCTAACATGTTTTTCATTTTATATATTGTTTATTGCATATTAGTCTTGTACATTGTTCTTACTCAACATTTATACATCTTAGCTTATTCTATTTTAATTCTTAAATTTCCAATTCACTTGTTGATAGATTTACATTCATTTTAAGGTTTACATATTAGTTATCTTAACATGTTTTCCATTTTTCATTTTGTTTCTTACATATTAGTTCTATACAATTTTATTTAACATATAATTACTGGTTTACATTATTTTAATTCTTAAGTTTCTAATTGCTTTTTCATAGATTTATACGTTCTATGGGTTACATATTAATTATTCTAACATGTTATTCATTTTACATTTTGTTTCTTGCGTATTACTCTTATACATAATTTTACTCAACATTTACTTCTTAGTCTACTTTATTTTAATTCTTAAGTTTCTAGTTTGCTTATTCATAGATTTACATTCATTCTATGGTTTACATAATAGTTATTTTAACATGTTTTTTATTTTACATTTTGTCTCTTACATGTTAGTTTTGAACATTATTTTTCTTAACATTTATACTTGTTAGTTTACTTTATTTTATTTATTAGTTTTTAATTCTCTTATATTGCGTTTTTGATTTACTTCACATGAAACTATTCATTAGTGATTTTATACATTACTTACTTAGAGCTTTGCGTTTATTGGTTTACTTTATTTTAATTCTTACTTTTTCTAACACATATTCATGTTTTTATTTTTAATTTATGTATATGCTAATAGTTTGTGCACATTATAATTTTTCGTTTATTTCAGAGTTTACTTTTGATAATACTTCTGTTTAATTACAGTTTTATATTTTGGTTATTTTGTATTAATTACATATTTTGGGTACAGTGTTTTTAGATTTTTGTTGTATCCTTACTATTATTTTGTTTGTCAATAGTTTGAGCGCCATTAAATCGTCTCGTCCGATCCAGAATCCGCTCACAAAAATTTTCCAAGGCCAATCTGTGCCCCGCAAGGATGTCGGGCAGCACATTACGCGCTATCCGCATTCCCGCGGTCTGCTCCAGATTGTGTCTTTGTATGGTGAATATGGGGCACTCTGTTAGGAGATGCTCCACCGTTTGTAACGCGTTTTCGTCGCATTCACATGCGGGACTTGGTTTTATTTTAAAACGGTGGAGGTATTCCGCGAAGGCTCCATGCCCTGTTAATATTTGAGTCATTATAGGATTAAATCCTTTGGATCTTACAATTCTGTACGCGGTCTCCGGGTCGGGCAAGAACATCCTAGTTGTCGCCCCGGTTGTTTCATTGGACTGTTTCATGACCCATTTTTGCACCGTGTTTTCGCGTATTAACTTTTTAACGTATGATATCGGGCAGCGGTCGTAGACCGGTTTCTGCTTTGCGCCTGTGGCTTCTTTGGCCAACTGGTCCGCTCTTTCGTTCCCCCTCCTCCCCGCGTGTGCTTTAACCCAGAAAAGTTTGATGTTCTTTTCTGAGTGTTGGATAAGAAGTTCGCGAATCTCGGTGACAAGGGGATCGAAAGAGCGTCCCCCCACAACCGCATCCAACGCAGACCTTGAGTCACTGTAAATGAGGACCTCAGTTTCCTTCCGCTGCACCGCTAGTTGCGCCGCTCTTTTTAACGCCAACAGCTCTGCTTGGTACACAGTGCAAAAATGTGCCAGATGCAGCTTTTGCCTCTTTATTTCAATGTCTCCTTTCCAAAGGGAGATCGCAGCACCCACCCCTTCTTCCGTCTTGCTACCATCCGTATATATTTGTAGACTACTACCGTTTATTGTAAGTTCTTCATTGGACAGGATAACATATTCCAATGCTGCCGTTGCCGGATGGGAAGTTTTGCAGAAAGGTGTTTTTATTTCCACCTCGGCTCCTTTCAGGTGCTCGCAGGCCGTGTACCCCTTTTTAATTTCATATAAGGTTTTGTTTTCGTGTGCTCTTAGGTCTAGTGGGAGCAAACCTGACAGCACTCTGAGGGAGCTGAGTGGAGTTGTTCTGTATGCCCTACATATTTTGATGGCAAAGCTTCTCTGTACCGTATCTAGTTTTTTAATAATGTATGCCTTATTCGCCGCGTCTGCCCATGCATTAGCCGCGTAGAGGACAATGGGCTCGACTACAGCCGTATATATTATTTTAATAATTTCCGGACTGAGTCCCCAGCTCACCCTAGCTGCCTTGGATACCTGTTTGTAGAGGCCGATGGCTTTATTGCAAGCTGCGTTAATATGATCGCTAAAGGTGATCTTATGGTCTATTGTCAAGCCCAATATCTTCACGCTGTTCGACATATGTATTGGTGTGCCGCCCATGTTGAGTCGTGGTGTGTCATATTTAAGTTTATTTGTCATGAGCATCGCCTTGGTTTTTGCGGGGGCGAATCTTAATTTGTTTTTGTGTCCCCACTCGCAAATCTGCGTGAGTGCGTCGTTTGCTAATTTTTCTGTTTCTAGCGCCGTGTTGGACTCGAACAGGAGGACCACGTCGTCCGCGAAGGCCTGCGCATACACTCCGGCTCTCTCTAATGTTTGTAGCAGTGGGTCCAACAGCAGATTCCACAGGGTGGGTCCGCTGATGGATCCTTGTACGCAGCCTTTGTTTGTTGGTCTGGCCGCTACGGCTCCTCCGTAGACGACGCGGACCTCCCTGTCGCCGAGATAGTTGCGTACTAGTAGTGCCAGGTTTGGTGGACAACGCTCTTCAGTAAGTCTCACACAAATGGCCGGCCACCAGGCGTTATCAAAGGCACCCTCTATGTCCAGTGATATTAGTGTTATTAATTTTTTATTACTTAGGCCTAACTTGATTTTTCTCATAAGGGTATAGAGGGCGTCCTCTGTACCACGCTGTGGCATGAATCCATATTGCTTGAGGGAGAGACGGGGAATCAGGTGCCAGTTGAGTCTTTTTACCATCATTTTTTCCATTATTTTGCCCAGTACTGGTAAAAGTCCGATTGGTCGGTATGATTTAGGTTGATTATAGTCATCTTTTCCTGGTTTTTTGAGGACAATTACTGTGGCCTTTTTCCAGATGCTGGGGAAGTATCCCAGGTCGAGGCATCTATTTGCCAGTGCCAGGAAAACGTCTGGGTCCGCAAAAATTGCTTCGCCGCAGATGTCTGACGTTAATCCATCACCTCCAGGGGCCTTTTTGGGGTTAAAACTCCTGGCACACTCCGCTAGTTCTTTGGGCGTAAAAGGCGGGTCATGGTTGTTATCATGACTCGATTCTTCTATTGTTGCGGCTTTTATCCGCATTTCTGTGTGCCAGAGAGTCTCTCGTGCGCTCGTATCTTCCGGGAAAAAGGTTTCCGCCAGGTACTGCGCCGAGTCCTGGTAGGAGAGTGTCACACCGTCCTTAACAAGTTGTTGATCAATTTGTTTTACGTTCGTTTTCCTGATTACCCTGTAGATGCCATCCCACAGGCTTTCTCCATCTTGCTTTTCGCAGAAGCTCTTCCAACTTTCCAGTTTATTCTTATTTACTGCTTCCAGGTATTCCTGCTTCGCCTTGCTGTATCGCTCTATAACAGTAGGTCGGCGGATAGCAGAGCAGTATCTGATTTTCCTCCTCATTTTTAGGACGCTTTTCTTCATTTGAACTAGCTCTTCTGTCCACCAGGGGGGGGTTGTGTGTTTCCTCTGTACTTTAATTTTTGGAATGTGTGTGTCGCAAGTGTCTGTGATTAACTGTGTGTATTGTACTATAGTGTTTTCTAGAAGTGTAGTGGAGTTTAGGGTGTTGATGTTATGTGATGTGAGTTCGTGTTCAGAAAGCAACTGTTTGAATTTTGCACGAAAGTGGGTCCAATTTGCTTTCCGAACATTGTATACTCTAGTTGATCTCGCGTGTCCATCGTCCCTTTTGATCCGTGAGGTGATCTCAAACTGGATGGCATTGTGATCTGAACTGGTCACACTCTGGTCCACCCTCCAGTCTACAATGAGACCGAGGAGGTCAGGTGTGGCTACTGTGACGTCGACGCAGCTAGTGTATAATGTATTTCCTCTATTAGTGTTAAATGTTGGCGTCCCGCCCTGGTTTAATATTTCTAGTCCGGCGCTGTGGAAAGTCGCTTCTGCTTCTTCCCCCCTCTCATTCGTTATTCTGTCCCCCCACCAGACGTTTCTCGCGTTTATGTCACCTCCCACTATCGTTCTTGGACCTAGTTTTTCTATGGCTTGTTTTAATGTCTGGAGGTACGGACTTAGGGGGATCGGATACGGTTCGAAGTATATCGAGACTAGACTGAGCTTTCCTTTTTGTGTGTCTACTGATATGGCAATCATATTCGGGCTGGATATCTCGGGGTGTTGTATGATATGTATGTTATTGTCTAATACGACAATCGCCGCTTTGATATGATTGCCAGATCCAGTATGTTGATATACTCTAGTACCCGAGTAGTTCTTCATACTTCGAGCCGCTCCGATGTAAGGCTCTTGTACTAGCAAGATGGAGATGCGCTGTTTCTTGGCCTCGAAGATTAGCTCCTCCGTGGCAACTGCTGATCTTTGTACGTTCGCTTGCATTACTTTAATTTCGTTTGTGAGAACTTTAGCAGTATTGTACTGACCTCCTGGCCAGCACATCCCACTTCCTACGGACTGGGCATTCAGTGCTAAACGCACTGTGGTCTGCGTTATTAATTCCTTCTCTTATGCAGTTTGCGCATTCAGGTGTTTTTTCTTATTTGGACAGTCAGCCCTAAGGTGTTCCCCTGTGCATTGGGAGCAGGTTAGTTTTTCAATTTGACAGTGCTTCCTTGTGTGTCCGTATCCGAGACACTTAGAGCACTGTACAAGGGGGGACCGATCCTCTACCCAAACCCTCTGGAGGTCTATGTGTACCTTCTGCGCCCGTGTCAGCGACTTCCACATCCCCGGAGAGACCTGCACGATGACATGGCACTCGTGCGTATTTCTAGCGTTTTGGCGGTGCTTTTCGGTCATCAGCCAGTCCTCCCCGGTTAGGTTTCCGGTCGTTGCCTTGTTTTGGGTTTTGAGGGCTTTCTTTATATCATCAATGGTGTTATACTTTAATAAGTCTTTAAATCTCACCAGAGGATTTTTGTTGTTGAGTTCCTTTACGGTAAGTCCATTATCTTCGTGTGTTATCCTTTCCCTCACCCTTTTCCGTTCTTCTTCAGTACCGCAGCCGATGACCACTTTCCCTCCCTTTATCTTTTGGAGCTTTTCGATTTTGAATCCGTGGTCTTTTGCCTTGAGAGAGCACCTAATTTTCTGGACTGTGTCCTCTGCCGCTTCGGTCTCCTCCCCGGGCTCGACAATCAGAGAATACAGTCCGGTCCGGTCCGGTCGGTCATTGATTGCGGTTCTGGCACAGTCATTCCTCGGCTCGGTCCTCGCAACTGCTGCTACTTCTGCATAGCTACGGATTTCCCCCAGCTTTGCCATGATTCTGTCTTCACTTTCTGTGACCGTTTTCTCAAAGCTTTCCTGCCTTCTCGAGTTGTTTTCCATCAGTTCCTCCATCCTTCTGATTTTTTCCTCTAGCTTTTCGTTTGTTTTGCTTCATTCGTGGTTTCGCTTCATTCGTGATTTCATCTTTCTTACCCGCTCTACGCCCTTGACTTGCGAACTGGTAGTAAATGTAAATTTACGATTAATTTAACTTGACGATTCAAAAGTGTACTTGGTTACCTACTTGAATAAAGATATTTTGAGTTTGAGTTTGAGTTTGAGTTCATCTTTCCTATCTTTTCCATGGAGCTCTCCGTCTCGCACCAACTCATACAACCTTTTAACCGCGACCGTTACTGCGGTTTTTATATCACCCCTTAGATTCCTCGCAGCGTTAAGTTGTGCGAGCGCACTTTGTTGTAACGCCGCTGCCTCCGTTATACGGGATCTATATACTTTGTTTACTATTTTCCTACTCTCTTCTGTTTGTGATAAGATGGTCGCCTTTTCCCCCATACTTGTTTGCGCTTCGTTAACCGGGGTCAGGGTAGGCTCTCGTGCGGAGGGCAATTCTGCCTCGGTCTCTTTATCCGTCACGCTTGTGGATGGCGATGGCTTGTTTTTAGTTGGGGTTCTGAGGCCAAACATGTCTTCGTTTATGTGAATTTTATTTGTTTACAATTTAATTGAGAAGGTGCAATGTTACGGTTACAGGGATATTTACTAAGATAAAGATGTTATTAAACGGATGAGATTTTATTTTTATGAATTCTTTTATGTAAATTAATGTGCACTAGAATTAGTTTTATCAAATGGTGCACAAACAGGTTATTAATAAGCAAGAAAGATACTTTTATAGGTATTATTACGACTTTTATCAGATATGTTGTTTAAAGAGGTTGTTATATAAAATAATATTTAATTTAAATTAATCACTTTGTGTATTTTTAATGTGTTTTACAATAAGCTCGGTTTCATGGTTTGTAAACAGATTATAGAAAAGAAGTTAAGAGATTCGTTTATAGGTGCCAATTTAATAAAATTTACAATCTTAATAAAAAGTTGTTTAAAGAAAATTTGTTTTAACGTTATTTAGAAGCCGAGATTTTAATTTAAATAAGAACTTTTATGTATATTAATGTACACTATAATCCGCTCTATCAAATGAAGTATAAACAAATTATTAATAAGCGTTAGAGAATATTTTATAGGTGTTAGTTTAGTAAAAAACTTACAAATTTTAACGAAAAGTAATTTTTTGAAAAGTTGTTTAATGAGTTATATAAGATGAGATTTAATTTAAATTAGCGTTTATATATATAATAATGTGCACATTAATAAGTTCTATCAAATGGTATGTAAATTAATTATTAATGATTGTTAGAAAAATTTTTATAGATGTTAAATTAGTAAAAAAAAAAATTACAAATTTTATCGAAAAAGTGGTTTTTTGAAAAGCTGTTTAAGGGTTATATAAGATGAGATTTAATTTAAGTTAGCATTTATATATATAATAATGTGCACCTTGATAAGTTCTATCAGATGGTATGTAAACAAATTATTAACGATCGTTAGAGAAAATTTTATAGATGTTAATTTAGTAAAAAATTACAAATTTTATCGAAAAAGTGGTTTTTTTGAAAAGCTGTTTAAGGGTTATATAAGATGAGATTTAATTAAAGTTAGCATTTATATATATAATAATGTGCACCTTGATAAGTTCTATCAGATGGTATGTAAACAAATTATTAATGATTGTTAGAAAAAATTTTATAGATGTTAATTTAGTAAAAACTTACAAATTTTATCGAAAAAGTGGTTTTTTGAAAAGCTGTTTAAGGGTTATATAAGATAAGATTTAATTTAAATTAGCATTTATTTATATAATAATGTGCACCTTGATAAGCTCTATCAAATTCTATGTAACAAATTATTAATGATCGTTAGAAAAATATTTTATAGATGTTAGTTTAGTAAAAAATGCCAAATTTTATCGAAAAAGTGGTTTTTTGAAAAGCTGTTTAAGGGGTTATATAATATGAGATTTAATTTAAGTTAGCATTTATATATATAATAATGTGCACCATAATGAGTTCTATCAAATCTTATATAAACAGGTTATTAATGAGCGTTAGAAAGTTTTTTATATATGTTAATTTAGTAAAATTTAAAATTTTTATAAAAGAAAAATTTTTTAAAATATTAAATCTGTCTATATTAGTTCTTTTTCTTATATGGTATTATGCAGTGAGAAGTGCTGATTTCAGAAAGTGTAAAAGTTCCCCTCAGACCCTGCAGGGGCCAGGGTTATCACTGAAAGAGTAGCTGAACCTTCCGGTAGACCGGGTCTTGTGGTCTATCCAGGTAGATTACCAGCTTAGGTGCTAATGGCGTCACCGGCCCTTTTCCAGAAGAAAATTCAGAAGAATATGAAGATTTGCTTATAAAATTATGAAATTTTGCATGAATAATCTTGATTAGTTATGCTGTTTGATGGTGGTTTAAACTGGGTATGTTATAGATCTTCTTGAAAAGTTATTAAGTTACAAAGTATAATAAAAATTACCACTTTCTGCAAAAAGGGGTTTTCTCAGGTCTGATGAATTTTCTGAAGGTGCACGATATATCATTTAAAAGCCCTCTGAACGGCGGTTCTAATGATGTAAGTAACAAGATTCTAACACTGCTGGTTACAAAGTTGGTCGCCACGTGGTGGCCACGTGTTTTATCTTAAAAATTATGAAAAGTATAGTAAACCTGCCGGGAAAAATCCAATTTTTTGCACACACTTGCACATTCATGTGCCACTCACGATGGTATAAGAAAAACACTGTGTTACCGATCTAGATTTAGCGTCGCACTCAAAAAACTGAAAAACTATAACCTAAAACAAGGTTATGTTGGTATTTTGTATGGAATTTTTTCCAATTTTTCACTTATCGCGACGAGATTGGTATCACTAGAATCACGTTTTTAAGCTGATTAAAATGGTGTATAACACTGTACTAAACACTTGAAAAATCCTATTTATGCGAATTTTGAGACGCGGAGCGATACGTTTTAGGTGTTTACGCTTCGGCGGGGGGCGCGCGACTGGTTAGGTTAGGTTAGGTTAGGTTAGGTTAGGTTTTTTTTTTTTTTTTTTTTTTTTTTTTTAGCACCTAATAGGCCTACCTTCCCCGGCTACTTTATCGCCAGGGGCGTTGACTAAGCTAAACTTCCGTCATTTCTTACATCCTTCCTCATAATAATAGACAACAACTTTAATTTTTATTAGGTTTTACACATTACAATATCACAGTTACAGTTTTTTATTTTTATTCCTATTTTTCTTTCCTTATCCTATTTATTTATTTTCTTCTAAATATTCCTATCCTGAGACGTGGCCCGCGAGGCGGGCGGCTTTTACTTCTCCGTGAGTATTCTCATAATACCCATTAGCAAGTGGGCGCCGGCCGCCTCGCGGTCCCCGCCCCGGCCTTACTCTCATTGAACTTAGCTGTTCTTTTGGTAATTTTTTGGCAAAAATCCTCCAGGTGCGATCTGTTACAGACTAGCATGTCGGGCAGTCCCTGAAGACTAAGCGACATGCCTGTCATCTGTTCCAGGTCGCATCTGGAGGAGGCAAAAATGGGGCACTCCAAAAGTAGGTGTGGGATGGATTGTTCCACCCCATTCTCACATTCGCAGTCCGGTTTTTCTTTCAGCCTGAAACGGCACAGGTACTCGGCAAAGGGCCCATGGCCTGTGAGGACCTGTGCCATCCCGGGACTGAATCTTTTCTCTCGGATTTGTTTATGTGCCCTTGTAATATTTGGCAGGAACAATTTGGTTATTCCCCCTGTTATCCCTTCCTTATATCTTCGATCCCATTCTTCTATAGTTTTTCTTCTCACTTCTTTCCTGATGTATGAGAGCGGGTACTCTACGTGAGCTGCTTTGACTTTCGAGGTCTCCGCAGCGGCTCTCGCGAGTTCGTCCGCCCTCTCATTCCCCTCCGGTTAGGTTAGGTTAGGTTAGGTTAGGTTAGGTTAGGTTAGGTTAGGTTAGGTTAGGTTAGGTTAGGTTCCCCCCCTCCGCGGATGGATTTACCCGCGGCTCCTAGGCTTGTCGTGCCGGGGGGGCCCAGTATCTGGAGCGACCGTAGCAATGCCGTCGCAAAGGGGAAGCAAATAAGGAGGTAAAACAGGCTGGCCTTTATTTTGAAGGCCGGTCTCTGGAGAGGGCATCAGCGCCCAGCGGAAACGAGTCCGCTAGTCCCTGGCAAGCTGGAGAGATCATTTGATCTCAAAGGTGAAACCGAGGGACCTTGCTTTGTGCGGGGGTGACTAGGGAGGAGGTCCATTTTATCGCGCTACTGCGCACTTGTCTCTGGGACTCGGCTGCTCTCGACTCTTTCTTTCGTAAGAATCATGCGAGATGCGGTGTAGGTGTATGTATGTTTTGTTTTCTGGGGGGCAAAAAAGTATCTTTTGGCGATATGGTCAGCGTATGGTGGAGGACGCTCGACCATTGTTTTGTTTAGTTATAGATTGTTTGAGTTCGATTGGAGGAGAGGCCCTATTGGGCAATAAGAGGAAGGAAACCTTGATACAAAAATCCCCTAACGTTCGGCGCTGATGAGCGTGGCGTCGGACACCTAATCCCCTCTTTATGAGGAATTGAGGTCGTTGGCGGGCAGGTCAATGCCTAGCGCCAAAAAACGCGTCCCCGGATCCCTCCGGAGTGACGGCGAGGACTCGCTACAGCTTGGGCACTCAGCTGTGGTACATGGGTCTTAAAGAGGGCCACAGGGGAGCGACCCCTGTTTAAATAAAAGCAAGCATGAGTTTTAATACACGTTTAACTACCCCAGGTGGGTTAAATCCCACCCATGGCGATGCCATGGCTAAGCCCCACCGTACTCTGGGGGGGGGGGCCAAACTCATGAGAAAGAGAAGGAGGAGAGAGGAGTAGGATGTGGAGATGTGAAGGAGAATGCAAGGGACGAGAGCGAGATGTCCAACCGGAGTACGCCTGTCCCTCTCAAAGAGTGTAGAGTAGTCTTGGTGCGAACTCCACTACCCTCATCGAGTCCAAATAACATCATAGTAGACCGAGAAGTTGAGGCTATTACTGATATCGAAACAAATATTGGACGACAAATGATGGAGGCCAGTCTGGAGACGAGTTGTGAGATGCTCAGCGCTGACGCATCGTATGCCTCCATCAACTCACCACATGTACAAGGACGACCGGCGCGATTCTTTCGTCGGAAAAGAAGGAAGGTAGAATGTAGTTCTAGCGACACTGGAACCCCTCACTCGACGAGAAAGTCCCGGGCTGCCTTAACTAAACTGCAACGAGTAGAACGGGAGAAGAGGACTGAAGCGGAATTGCTAGAGGCGACTCCCAGTCCCCCAACAAAAATAAGTAGTACAGCGCAAACGGAACGGCTCGCTGACCCAAAGGTGAGGATTGAGGCCAGCCTCGCCGCCGTGGATAAAGTCGCCCGAAATTCGAGCAACCTAAAGGGCACCTTTGTGTCAGCGCTTAAACAGGCGGTAACCTCAATCCGCAGAGACGCCGAAGAGCTAGCTGACCGTACAGTCAGCGAGGAGACGAGGGCGCTCCGAAACGAAAATGAGAGGCTTCGTGGACAGGTGGAAGCACTTCAAAAGGAAATGGCTGAGTTGAGAACCCTGATCCAAGAGTGTTCCAGGAAACCGGTGCATAAAGAGCAACCACGGAAATCCTCACCATCTCCGCAGCTACCACAACTTTTGGCCGAGCTAGAAGGTCGTTTAATGAGACAAATGGGCGAATGTCTTAGTGCGAGACTCGCCAACCTGGAGCCTCGCCTAAATGCGGAACCAAAAATTCGACCACCATTAGCAGCGGATCCGATTACAACTGGGGACTCTACGCCGAAGAGCATAGGAGGAGACTCGCTAGAGCAGAAGCGGAAACCTAGGAAAAGAAGGAAACTGCGGGGACTTGATGCTAACAATGCACCCGATGCCCTAAGTGCGCAGATTCCACCAACCCAGAGCAACCCGGAGGCCACTGGCGAGCAGGAGTGGAAAACAGTGACTAGGAAGCGAAAACAGGCAAAGAAGGGGAATGTAACTAGCAAGGATACCCCAACTACTAGCATCGTAAAGCCCGCAGCAACGACTGTTCAACGGCCACGAGTCAAGCTGAAGGCCCCAAGATCTACGGCCGTCGTACTTACGATCACTGAGAATGAACAGGCAATGTCTTACGCCTCCGTACTACGTGAGGCAAAGGAAAAAATTAATTTGAGTGATCTGGGCATTGAAGCCGTCAAGTTTAAACGGGCGGCGACGGGAGCGGTGATCTTAGAGCTACCTGGATCACACAGTGGAGCCAAGGCAGATGCCCTTGCCAGGAAATTGAAGGATATCTGTCCTAGCGGTGTGAACGTGTCGCGACCTGAAAAGTGTGCCGAGGTTCGAGTGGCTGGCCTTGATGATTCAGTCACGTCAGACGACATCAAAATGGCTATAGCGGAGAAGGGTGGCTGTAACCGGGAGCAAATAACGGTGAGTGAGGTTCGGCCGGACAGGACTGGTTTGTTTGGGGCCTGGGTCCGTTGTCCGATCGTTGCGGCTAAACAAATTTCGGAGGGTCGACTGCTCATAGGCTGGGTCGCAGCTAGGGTTACTATCCTGGAACGCAGAGATATAAGGTGTTACCGGTGCCTTCAAAACGGGCACGTAGCCAGCAGGTGCACATTTGGTACGGATCGTAGCGGTCTCTGCTACCGCTGCGCACAACCAGGTCACCGGGCCGCGACTTGCGTGGGCAAACTCATGTGCGTCCTTTGCCAGGAAGCGGGCCGAAAGGCTGACCATCGGCTGGGGAGTGCTAAATGTCCGGCCCCTAGCGCCAAAGTTGCAAGAAGAGAGAGGCCGCGGCACAACAACGTTCCGACCGAGTCAGCCCCACCGGACGGGGAACCAATGCACTTAGATGGAAACGTGAATGCCTAGCACAACCCTTAGATTCCTCCAAGGTAACCTTAACCACTGTGCCAATGCCCAGGATCTCCTGACACAAAGCATGGCACAGTGGTCCATCAATGTCGCCATAATGTCTGAACCGTACATCTCAGACTTGAGGACCGTATCTCAAAGACAAAATTGGTTTGTGGATAGGGAAGGCCTCGCGGCCGTTATACTCGACAATGACCGGGTGGCACTTTCAGGACCGCACCGAAAGGGTCGCGGCTGTGTCGCCATCCGAGTCTCAGAGAATCTTGTCGTAATAAGCGCCTACTGTTCTCCAAATAAGACGCTCATCGAGTTCGAGCGGTTCCTAGTCGAGATAGGCGCACTGGTCGATTGGGCCCGCCCCCACGACATAATCGTCGCCGGTGACTTTAACGCGAAGTCGGCTGCGTGGGGGACGCTGGATGACCGTGGACGAGGACGGGCCCTGTTACGATGGGCCGCAATGTATAATTTGACAGTGCTAAACAAAGGCTCCGAGCACACGTGCGTACGCAGAGCGGGAGGCTCCATCGTTGATGTCACTTTTGCAAGTTCCTGTCTTGCTCGTCGCGTGGAAGATTGGGAGGTTATGACAAAGGTAGAAACATTGTCGGACCATAGATACATCCAATTCCGAATCCCTCCATTGTCGTGTATCGCTCCAGCTAGACAGGATCTCATTCCGTCGGAGATCGGCCCTAGATGGTCGCTGAGGTCATTGGATAGAGTCGTGTTCGAGGAGGCGACAATAGTTAAGTCTTGGTGTTCCGGCCCGATTAGGAATGCTGATATCGAAAATGAGGTTCGGTGGTATACGAGAGCGTTAGCAGACCTTTCAGATGTGTCTATGAGCCGCGTACGAGTTTTGAGGCCGAGGAATGGGGTTTACTGGTGGTCCGACGAACTGGCTGCTCTTCGATCTTTCTGTGTGAAGTCACGAAGGGTATTTACGCGGTATAGGCGCCGACCACAAACGCGTCGCAGTCAGGACGAAGAGGAGCGGCTGTACGTAACTTATCAGGCTGCAAAAAGGGATCTGAGGGTGGCAATGGCAAGGGCCAAGGAAGAGGCTTGGAATGGGTTTCTTAATACGTTGCAAGAAGACCCCTGGGGCCGTCCCTTTCGACTTGTAATGAGCAAATTGCGACCCCGGGTGCCGCCACTGACGTCCAGCATGCAACCTTCGCTTCTCGACTCAGTGGTGGCCACTTTGTTTCCAGGTGGAAATGGGCGCACCTGCACAAGCGCACCCGTGCTCGATTCCAGGCGAAGAGTCGATGCGCGTGACGCGCGAGGAATTGGATGCAGCATTGGCAAAGGTCGTGGCCAAGAACACAGCCCCAGGCCCTGACGGCCTTCATGGAAGGGTGTGGGCTCTCGCCCTTAAAGACGAGGAAATGGCTTGGAGGTTCTGCGGCTTGTTGACGCGGATCATGCAGAAGGGAGAGTTTCCTTCTGCTTGGAAGACTGGGAAATTAGTGCTGATTAAGAAACCCGGCAAAGCAGAAACATCACCCTCTGCTTACCGCCCAATTGTATTGCTGGATGAGAGTGGTAAAATCCTGGAGCGGATCATGGCCAAAAGGATAAATACACACCTGGAAACTATCGGACCAGATCTGCACAGTGCCCAGTTTGGATTCCGGCGTTCGCGGTCAACTGTGGATGCAATCGCAGAGGTCCGAGAAATAAGCGAGGAGACCACAGAGCAGGGTGGTGTTGCAATGGCGGTATCCCTTGACATTGCCAATGCCTTCAACACTATTCCTCACGAGGCTATTCTGCGAGGTTTAGTGCATCATGGAATACCATTATATCTCCGGAGGCTTGTAGAGTCGTACCTCCTTAATCGTAGAATTGTGTTTCCTGGTAGGGATGCTTGGAGATGCTACCGAGTCACATGCGGTGTGCCACAGGGTTCTGTTCTCGGGCCTCTGCTGTGGAACATAGGCTATAATTGTATTCTTCAAGCATCGTTGCCCTTAGGTGTTCGGGTCATCTGTTACGCCGATGATACCTTGGTTGTGGCATCTGGCGGTACCTACGTCGAGGCGAGTCGTCGAGTTACTGCTGGGGTAGCTCAAGTCGTAGCGCAGATAAGACGCCTCGGCTTGCGTGTCGCACTGGAGAAGTCCGAAGCGATCTGTTTTCACGGCCCGAGACGAGCGCCTCCAGCGGGAGCGCACATCGTCGTTGCAGGAGTGTCCATCGAGGTAGGAAAGTCCTTGAAGTATTTGGGCCTGGTACTTGATTCCCGGTGGACATTTCGATCGCACTTCGCGGCACTTGCCCCAAAGCTCACCGCCACGTCACTGGCTCTCAGCCGGATTATGCCGAATCTAGGCGGGCCGAATGAGGGGTGTCGCCAACTCTATTTCTGCGTTGTTAAATCCCAAGCTCTGTACGGGTGCCCAGTATGGGCTGACAAGTTGTCCCGGAAAAACAAACAACTTCTCAGGCGAGCCCAAAAATCAATTTTGATCAGGGTTGCGCGGGCGTATCGCACGGTGTCATACGATGCCGTGTGTTTAATCGCAGGTTCCGCGCCCTGGCACCTCGAGGCTACCGCTCTAGCTGATGTCTATTGGCGCAGGGCTGATGCGCGTGAAGCGGGGGCTGAACCAGCCACTGAGACCATACGCTCCTGGCGCCTGGACGCCTACCAGCGCGTGATACTGGACTGGAGGGCCGAGTTGGACGGTGCACAAATGGGAAGGTACACGGTAAGTGCGATCTTGCCCGTCCTGAACGAGTGGCTGGAGAGGAAGCGGGGTTCTTTGACTTTTCGCCTGGTGCAGGTCATATCCGGACACGGCTGTTTTGGCAAATACCTTCACCGCATCAGAAGGGAACCGACCTCTGCCTGTCACCATTGCCAGGAACTTGTTGACGATGCTGCACACACATTAGCGGCTTGTCCGGCGTGGGCGGAAGAAAGGCGCAACCTGGTTGCAGCCTTTGGGACAGATCTGAGCCTTTCTACAATAATAAAGAAGGCTGTGGCTGATTTAGAGAAGTGGACAGTTTTATCCACATACTGTGGCGTGGTAATGCTGTGCAAAGAGCAAGCCGAGAGGGCCCGGGAAGTTTATGTGGAGTCTTCTTAAAATTGTAAAAAATATATAATAATATGTGTGTATAAGTATATATATATATATATATAAATTTATTATGTGTCGCGTAAGCGGCATTCGCTGGACGGGGCGCGGTGAAAAGGCCTAGCTGTTACCCGCCCTCGTCCCATAGCGAACAGTGGGCCCTGGTGGTTTTAGTGGGTATGGGGTCGCTTTACGACCTTGACCCCCACACTCCCCGCGCCATTTAACAATTTGCCCAGGCGCGGGCGCCCGTAGTCGGGTTTCCCCAGGTTAAAAAAAAAAAAAAAAAAAAAAAAAAGGTTAGGTTAGGTTAGGTTAGGTTAGGTTAGGTTAGGTTAGGTTAGGTTAGGTTAAGGGCCTCATAGCCAAGCGGCTTTGTATGTGACCGTGGTGGGTGTGAGGTTCCGGGTTCGATTCCCGGTCCGAGTGTAAATTTATATTTATTCTCGGCCTTTGGTAGGGCTGTACGGTGCCGGGCGAGTGTTTAAACCGTACGTGGAGGGCACGGTTGAGATTCTATAGTGTGCAGTGGGCACCCAACTATATTGATACTCCTGTGTAGGCTTAGAACGTAGCAATACGCTCAAGGCCGAGGGTGGCAATTACAAGTGGTTAAGTAATTGGACATTCCTTTTAAGGGCCTCATAGCCAAACGGCTTTGTATGTGACCGTGGTGGGTGTGAGGTTCCGGGTTCGATTCCCGGTCCGAGTGTAAATTTATATTTATTCTCGGCCTTTGGTAGGGCTGTACGGTGCCGAGCGAGTGTTTAAACCGTACATGGTGGGCACGGTTGAGATTCTATAGTGTGCAGTGGGCACCCAACTATATTGATACTCCTGTGAAGGCTTAGAACGTAGCAATACGCTCAAGGCCGAGGGTGGCAATTACAAGTGGTTAAGTAATTGGACATTCCTTTTAAGGGCCTCATAGCCAAGCGGCTTTGTATGTGACCGTGGTGGGTGTGAGGTTCCGGGTTCGATTCCCGGTCCGAGTGTAAATTTATATTTATTCTCGGCCTTTGGTAGGGCTGTACGGTGCCGGGCGAGTGTTTAAACCGTACATAGTGGGCACAGTTGAGATTCTATAGTGTGGCAGTGGGCACCCAACTATATCGATACTCCTGTGTAGGCTTAGAACGTAGCAATACGCTCTAGGCCGAGGGTGGCAATTACAAGTGGTTAAGTAATTGGACATTCCTTTTTAAGGGCCTCATAGCCAAACGGCTTTGTATGTGACCGTGGTGGGTGTGAGGTTCCGGGTTCGATTCCCGGTCCGAGTGTAAATTTATATTTATTCTCGGCCTTTGGTAGGGCTGTACGGTGCCGAGCGAGTGTTTAAACCGTACATGGTGGGCACGGTTGAGATTCTATAGTGTGCAGTGGGCACCCAACTATATTGATACTCCTGTGAAGGCTTAGAACGTAGCAATACGCTCAAGGCCGAGGGTGGCAATTACAAGTGGTTAAGTAATTGGACATTCCTTTTAAAGGGCCTCATAGCCAAACGGCTTTGTATGTGACCGTGGTGGGTGTGAGGTTCCGGGTTCGATTCCCGGTCCGAGTGTAAATTTATATTTATTCTCGGCCTTTGGTAGGGCTGTACGGTGCCGGGCGAGTGTTTAAACCGTACATGGTGGGCACGGTTGAGATTCTATAGTGTGCAGTGGGCACCCAACTATATTGATACTCCTGTGAAGGCTTAGAACGTAGCAATACGCTCAAGGCCGAGGGTGGCAATTACAAGTGGTTAAGTAATTGGACATTCCTTTTAAAGGGCCTCATAGCCAAACGGCTTTGTATGTGACCGTGGTGGGTGTGAGGTTCCGGGTTCGATTCCCGGTCCGAGTGTAAATTTATATTTATTCTCGGCCTTTGGTAGGGCTGTACGGTGCCGGGCGAGTGTTTAAACCGTACATAGTGGGCACAGTTGAGATTCTATAGTGTGCAGTGGGCACCCAACTATATCGATACTCCTGTGTGAGGATGGCAATTACAAAGTGGTTGAGTAATTGAACATTCCTTTTTAAGGGCCTCATAGCCAAACGGCTTTGTATGTGACCGTGGTGGGTGTGAGGTTCCGGGTTCGATTCCCGGTCCGAGTGTAAATTTATATTTATTCTCGGCCTTTGGTAGGGTTGTACGGTACCGGGCGAGTGCTTAAACCGTACATGGTGGGCACGGTTGAGATTCTATAGTGTGCAGTGGGCACCCAACTATATCGATACTCCTGTGTGAGGATGGCAATTACAAGTGGTTAAGTAATTCAACATTCCTTTTAAGGGCCTCATAGCCAAGCGGCTTTGTATGTGACCGTGGTGGGTGTGAGGTTCCGGGTTCGATTCCCGGTCCGAGTGTAAATTTATATTTATTTTCGGCCTTTGGTAGGGCTGTACGGTGCCGGGCGAGTGTTTAAACCGTACATAGTGGGCACAGTTGAGATTCTATAGTGTGCAGTGGGCACCCAACTATATCGATACTCCTGTGTGAGGATGGCAATTACAAAGTGGTTGAGTAATTGAACATTCCTTTTAAGGGCCTCATAGCCAAACGGCTTTGTATGTGACCGTGGTGGGTGTGAGGTTCCGGGTTCGATTCCCGGTCCGAGTGTAAATTTATATTTATTCTCGGCCTTTGGTAGGGTTGTACGGTACCGGGCGAGTGCTTAAACCGTACATGGTGGGCACGGTTGAGATTCTATAGTGTGCAGTGGGCACCCAACTATATCGATACTCCTGTGTGAGGATGGCAATTACAAGTGGTTAAGTAATTCAACATTCCTTTTTAAAGGGCCTCATAGCCAAACGGCTTTGTATGTGACCGTGGTGGGTGTGAGGTTCCGGGTTCGATTCCCGGTCCGAGTGTAAATTTATATTTATTCTCGGCCTTTGGTAGGGCTGTACGGTGCCGGGCGAGTGTTTAAACCGTACATGGTGGGCACGGTTGAGATTCTATAGTGTGCAGTGGGCACCCAACTATATTGATACTCCTGTGAAGGCTTAGAACGTAGCAATACGCTCAAGGCCGAGGGTGGCAATTACAAGTGGTTAAGTAATTGGACATTCCTTTTTAAGGGCCTCATAGCCAAACGGCTTTGTATGTGACCGTGGTGGGTGTGAGGTTCCGGGTTCGATTCCCGGTCCGAGTGTAAATTTATATTTATTCTCGGCCTTTGGTAGGGCTGTACGGTGCCGAGCGAGTGTTTAAACCGTACATGGTGGGCACGGTTGAGATTCTATAGTGTGCAGTGGGCACCCAACTATATTGATACTCCTGTGAAGGCTTAGAACGTAGCAATACGCTCAAGGCCGAGGGTGGCAATTACAAGTGGTTAAGTAATTGGACATTCCTTTTTTTCCCTGGGTTGAATGCCTTGTGCGACCCCCGGGGAATTCAATGCGGTGCCAGATGTCATTCATTCAGAATGGATGTGTCTGGCACTGCAGGCGATATGGAGGGTTTAGGAGGAATTTTTAGTGGGTCGGGTTTCTCCCCTCTGATTAGCAGAGGGATAAGAGATAACCATCCCCACAGTCCCCGCGGTAGCGACTGCATACGCCCGCGGGCCTGCATTTGTGCATTTTCACCTCCTTTATAAAAAAAAAAAAAAAGGTTAGGTTAGGTTAGGTTAGGTTAGGTTAGGTTAGGTTAGGTTAGGTTAGGTTAGGTTTCCGGTTTGCCGGTTCTTCTGGTTTCGCGGGGCCGGTTTACCGGTTTTCCGGTTTTCCGGTTTACCGGTTTTCTGGTTTCGTGGGGCCGGTTTACCGGTTTTCCGGTTTTCCGGTTTACCGGTTTTTCCGGTTTCATGGGGCCGGTTTTCCGGTTTTCCGGTTTTTCTGGTTTCATGGGGCCGGTTTTCCGGTTTTACCGGTTTTCGGTTTACCGGTTTTCTGGTTTCATGGGGCCGGTTTACCGGTTTTACCGGTTTACCGGTTTTACCGGTTTTCGGTTTACCGGTTTTCCGGTTTACCGGTTTTTCCGGTTTCGTGGGGCCGGTTTTCCGGTTTTACCGGTTTTTCGGTTTACCGGTTTTCCGGTTTCATGGGGCCGGTTTACCGGTTTTCCGGTTTACCGGTTTTCTGGTTTCGTGGGGCCGGTTTTCCGGTTTTACCGGTTTTTCGGTTTACCGGTTTTCTGGTTTCATGGGGCCGGGTTTCCGGTTTACCGGTTTTCCGGTTTACCGGTTTTCCGGTTTACCGGTTTTTCGGTTTCGTGGGGCCGGTTTGCCGGTTTTCCGGCTGTCGATCGTCAGCGGGAGGTGCGTTGAATCGACCGGAGGGGTTGTGCTTGGCGACGGCAAGGTGAAGGGTGGGCAGGCGCAGGGTGGGCCCAATATACGCATAGTTGCGTGGGTCCAACTGCGTCCCACTGCGTCGTCGCCAGGCCCTTATGCGGACATACCCGCCTGAGCTTTCTGGGTTGAATGCCTAGTGCGACCCCCGGGGAGCTCAATGCGGTGCCGGACGGCATTCATTCAGAATGGGTGTAGTCTGGTACCGCAGGCGGTATGGAGGGTTCAGGAGGAATTTTTAGTGGGTCCGGCTTCTCCCCTCTGATTAGCAGAGGGACTTTGAGAACGCCATCCCCACAGTCCCCGCGGTAGCGACTGCATACGCCCGCGGGCCTGCATTTGTGCATTTTAACCTCCTTCATAAAAAAAAAAGGTTAGGTTAGGTTAGGTTTTTTTTTTTTTTTTTTTTTAAACACCTAATAGGCCTACCTTCCCCGGCTACTTTATCGCCAGGGGCGTTGACTAAGCTAAACTTCCGTCATTTCTTACATCCTTCCTCATAATAATAGACAACAACTTTAATTTTTATTAGGTTTTACACATTACAATATCACAGTTACAGTTTTTTATTTTTATTCCTATTTCTCTTTCCTTATCCTATTTATTTATTTTCTTCTAAATATTCCTATCGTGAGACGTGGCCCGCGAGGCGGGCGGCTTTTACTTCTCCGTGAGTATTCTCATAATACTCATTAGCAAGTGGGCGCCGGCCGCCTCGCGGTCCCCGCCCCGGTCATACTTCCATTGAACTCTGCGGTGCGCTTAGTTATTTTTAGGCAAAAATCCTCCAGGTGCGATCTGTCACAGGCCAGCATGTCCGGCAGTCCCTTCAGACTAAGCGACATGCCTGTCTTCTGTTCCAGGTCGCACCTGGAGGAGGCAAAGATGGGGCACTCTATCAAAAGGTGTGGGATGGTTTGTTCCACCCCACTCTCACACTCGCAGTCAGATTTGTCTTTAATTTTAAACCGGTACAGGTATTCGGCAAAAGGCCCATGTCCTGTAAGGACCTGTGTCATTGCCGGACTAAATCTTTTTTCCCTCACTAGTTTGTGTGCCGCTGTGACATCTGTCAGGAACAATTTTGTGGTTCCTCCTGTCGTTCCTTCTTTAAACCGCCGGTCCCATTCCTCAATTGTCTTCCTTCTAATCTCTTTCCTTATGTATGACAGCGGGTACTCTACGTGAGCCGCTTTGACTTTCGAGGTCTCCGCAGCGGCTCTCGCAAGTTCGTCCGCCCTCTCATTCCCCTCCGTGCCGACGTGCGCTTTCACCCAGTGGAGTTTAATGTTCTGGCCCTTTTTAAGGCTCTCCACCAGGTGTCTGCGGATCTCGATTACTCGGGGATTTCGAGAGCGTCCGCCCGCAATCGCCTCGAGCGAAGACCGCGAGTCGCTGCAGATGTTCACGTCAGTACCCGCTATCATCGCCTCCCTCACTGCACCAACGAGAGCTGCCAGCTCTGCTTGATACACGGTGCAGTAAGGGGCCATCTTTATCTTTTTCCACTTCTTTTCCCTTCCATTCTCCCATTTGGACCAGGCGGCTCCTACTCCTCCTTCCGTCTTACTTCCGTCCGTGTAAATTGCCGTTTTGTTGTCATTTTGAATTAGGCCAGGGTCATTGGTGATGGCGAAGCTAATATCCGGTTTTTCCGTGGGATGGGGTTGTTCTAACGCAGGTACGGCTCGCTCAATCCGGTCTCCTTCGCGTATGAACGGAGACGACCCCCTTCTGGCCTCAAACATCGCGGCGGCTTCTTCCACCCTGAGGTCGAGGGGCAGTATCCCCGCCAATAGCGTCGCGGAATTTAGCGATGCCGTCCTGTACGTCTTCGCTATTTTTTTGTGCGAAAGCCCTCTGCACCGTCTCCAGTTTTTTCCTTGAGCACAATTTCTTAACTGTCGGTGCCCAGGCTGCCGACGCGTAAGTCACTATCGGCTCTATGACGGCTTGGTATACCTGGTGTACCATGTCCCCGTCATTCCCCATTCTAGCTTCGCCATTCTTGCTATTTTCTTTTGTATATCTGCCGCCTTTCTTGTGACATTTTGCACATGCTTATTAAACGTTAGCCCATCGTCTATCGTCAATCCCAGTAATTTAATCTCCTTTTCCATTATTATGTCTTGTCCATTCATTCTTATTCTTGGGGTATCGAACTTCAACCTTCGCGTCAGGACCATTGCTTTGGTTTTTTGTGGCGCGAAGTTGAGCTTGTTCTCGATACCCCACTTCCTCACGTACTCGAGGGCAACGTTTGCTCGGTTTTCGATGGAGTGCGTGTCCGTTCCGCTGAACATCAGCACAACATCGTCTGCGAAAGCCTGTGCGTATGTCCCATCTTCTTCTAGTTCGACCAGTAGTGGGTCGAGCAAGATGTTCCAGAAGGTGGGGCCGCTAATCGAGCCCTGAATGCATCCCTTTTCAGGTTGCCTCACATGCTCTCTGTTTGCGTAGCGGACCACCACCCTCCTGCCTTTGAAGTAGTCTTCCACTACCAGCCTTAGTTGCTTGGGACAGTCTTTCTTTGCTAGTTGGTACTTGATCGCCGGCCACCATGCGTTGTCGAAAGCCCCCTCGATATCTAGCGACACCATCAGCACTATTTCCTTGTTTTTAATGTGGCTCCTCGCTTTTGTCAGGATATCGTAGAGGGCATCCTCCGTGCTCTTTCCTGGCATGAATCCATACTGCCTCCTGCTCATCCTGGGGAGTAGGCTGTGTCTGATCCTGTTGATGATAACCTTTTCTAGTATCTTCCCCATGACTGGCAAGAGGCCTATTGGACGGTAGGATTTGGCGGCCGCGTAATCCTCCTTTCCTGGCTTCCTCAGTACCACTATTGTGCATTCCTTCCATAGATCAGGGAAGCATCCCACTTCGAGGCATTTATTGAAGATGGCCAGGGGAACCTCCGGGTTCGCCGTGATAGCTGCGCAGCAGATATCCGCAGTGAGTCCATCGGCCCCCGGGGCCTTCCTCGGGTTGAAGCTTCTAGCAGTGCTGATGAGCTCCGCCATTGTGATTGGCACTTCATCAGCGCTACTTCCCTGCAAGCTGCTGGTCATTTCCTCAGCCGTTTTTCTCATTTTTTGATGGATGTCATCATCCATCTCGCAATTATCAGGCGGGAAGAATTTCTGTGCCAGCAGCTGCACCGGATTCTTCGGAGTTCAACGAAATGCCCTTCTCTATTAGCGTGGTGTCTTCCCTGATCCCTTCCGCCTTTCTTATTATTTTATATATCCTGTCCCATAAGCTTTCCCCTTCTTGCTTCGTGCAGAGTTTTTTCCACCCTTCCTTTTGAGCCCTTTCGATCTCTTCTTCGTATATCTTTTTGCCTCCAGGTAGGCAGTTACTACGCACTCTCTCCTCCTGGGAGCTGCGTATGAGATCCTTTTCTTTTTCCTAACCATGTCTTTCTTTAGGGCCTCTATTTCTTTGTTCCACCAGGGTGGATCGAAGCTTTTCTTCCTCTGTTTCAATTTGGGGATATTTTTCTCGGCGGCATTTGTTATTGATTTCATATATTCCCTTACTATGTTATTTACCCCGGCCTTTGTGTCCTGTCCTTGTATCTTTTCTTGGGTGATGTCGTGGTTTATGTGTCCTGTCCTTACCTTGTTCTTAAATTCCTCCCAGTCTGCATTTTTGGTACTATATTTGCGGGTCGTTTTCGGTAGGTTGTGCGTTTGGGGTTTTTGAAGGGCTGTAGTCATAAAAATTGTGTTGTGGTCAGAGCTAGTGATGGAAGTATCAACCCACCATCTCGTTACCTTACTGAGGAGGGCCGTTGTGCATACTGTGATATCTACTGCACTCGTGTATCTACGGCCCCCTCTTACGGTGTCGAAGGTGGGTGTGTTGCCACAATTTAGGATGCTCAGCCCTTCTTCGTCAAGGAACCCTCGTAATTCCTTTCCTCGTGTGTCTTCGTTTCGGCTCCCCACCATTCACTCCATGCGTTCACGTCCCCTCCAATCAGTACCATCTTGGTTTTAAGTTTTTTCGTGACGCTTCCTAGTTGTTCGAGGTATGGTTCGATGGGTTCATCGCCTTCGAAGTACACTGATATTACCCCTATTTCCCACTGGTCCGTTCTCAGGACGGCAGCCACTATGTTTTCCGTGATAAGTGACTTGTCTTGAAAGACTTCAATGTGTTCGTCGAAAACAAGTATCGCCGCCTTCACCGGTTTCTCTCCAGTGGGTACGCACTGCACTACTCTGTACATAGGGCTTTCTGCCATCTGTTTACTGGCCCCTATGTACGGTTCCTGGAGTAGTGCTATTTTCACGTTCCTACCGCCCGCTTCTTTTATAAACTCCTGGATCGCGATTCTCTTTTTTCTAAGGTTCGCTTGTGCCAGGAGAAAGCCGGTAATATTGTTGGTGCCCTCGGCTTTTTTAACAATACGCGTAGCTTAGCCTCGCCGCCTTGTCCCACCCCCTGCCGGGTTGGACAGCTCTGACTGAAGGCTCCGTGCTCCGCGTCTCTTCCTTTTATTCCTATACAGTTAACGCAGCTGGGGGTTAGGTTAGGTTAGGTTAGGTTAGGTTAGGTTAGGTTAGGTTAGGTTAGGTTAGGTTAGGTTAGGTTAGGTTAGGTTAGGTTAGGTTAGGTTAGGTTAGGTTAAGGGCCTCATAGCCAAGCGGCTTTGTATGTGACCGTGGTGGGTGTGAGGTTCCGGGTTCGATTCCCGGTCCGAGTGTAAATTTATATTTATTCTCGGCCTTTGGTAGGGCTGTACGGTGCCGGGCGAGTGTTTAAACCGTACATAGTGGGCACAGTTGAGATTCTATAGTGTGCAGTGGGCACCCAACTATATCGATACTCCTGTGTGAGGATGGCAATTACAAAGTGGTTAAGTAATTGAACATTCCTTTTTACCCCCGGGGAGCTCAATGCGGTGCCGGACGGCATTCATTCAGAATGGGTGTAGTCTGGTACCGCAGGCGGTATGGAGGGTTCAGGAGGAATTTTTAGTGGGTCCGGCTTCTCCCCTCTGATTAGCAGAGGGACTTTGAGAACGCCATCCCCACAGTCCCCGCGGTAGCGACTGCATACGCCCGCGGGCCTGCATTTATGCATTTTAACCTCCTTCATAAAAAAAAAAAAAAAAAAAAAGTTAGGTTAGGTTAGGTTAGGTTAGGTTAGGTTAGGTTAGGTTCTCCGCCGAAAACTTCCGCAGTGGTCATCACATTGCGGAGGGAGGCGGTGGAGCGGGGGGTTAGGTTAGGTTAGGTTAGGTTAGGTTAGGTTAGGTTAGGTTAGGTTAGGTTAGGTTAGGTTAGGTTAGGTTAGGTTAGGTTAGGTTAGGTTAGGTTAGGTTAGGTTAGGTTAGGTTAGGTTAGGTTAAGGGCCTCATAGCCAAGCGGCTTTGTATGTGACCGTGGTGGGTGTGAGGTTCCGGGTTCGATTCCCGGTCCGAGTGTAAATTTATATTTATTCTCGGCCTTTGGTAGGGCTGTACGGTGCCGGGCGAGTGTTTAAACCGTACATAGTGGGCACAGTTGAGATTCTATAGTGTGCAGTGGGCACCCAACTATATCGATACTCCTGTGTGAGGATGGCAATTACAAAGTGGTTGAGTAATTGAACATTCCTTTTTAAGGGCCTCATAGCCAAGCGGCTTTGTATGTGACCGTGGTGGGTGTGAGGTTCCGGGTTCGATTCCCGGTCCGAGTGTAAATTTATATTTATTCTCGGCCTTTGGTAGGGCTGTACGGTGCCGGGCGAGTGTTTAAACCGTACATAGTGGGCACAGTTGAGATTCTATAGTGTGCAGTGGGCACCCAACTATATCGATACTCCTGTGTGAGGATGGCAATTACAAAGTGGTTGAGTAATTGAACATTCCTTTTTAAAGGGCCTCATAGCCAAACGGCTTTGTATGTGACCGTGGTGGGTGTGAGGTTCCGGGTTCGATTCCCGGTCCGAGTGTAAATTTATATTTATTCTCGGCCTTTGGTAGGGCTGTACGGTGCCGGGCGAGTGTTTAAACCGTACATAGTGGGCACAGTTGAGATTCTATAGTTTGTGCAGTGGGCACCAAAAACTATATCGATACTCCTGTGTGAGGATGGCAATTACAAAGTGGTTGAGTAATTGAACATTCCTTTTAAGGGCCTCATAGCCAAACGGCTTTGTATGTGACCGTGGTGGGTGTGAGGTTCCGGGTTCGATTCCCGGTCCGAGTGTAAATTTATATTTATTCTCGGCCTTTGGTAGGGCTGTACGGTGCCGGGCGAGTGTTTAAACCGTACATAGTGGGCACAGTTGAGATTCTATAGTTTGTGCAGTGGGCACCAAAAACTATATCGATACTCCTGTGTGAGGATGGCAATTACAAAGTGGTTGAGTAATTGAACATTCCTTTTAAGGGCCTCATAGCCAAGCGGCTTTGTATGTGACCGTGGTGGGTGTGAGGTTCCGGGTTCGATTCCCGGTCCGAGTGTAAATTTATATTTATTCTCGGCCTTTGGTAGGGCTGTACGGTGCCGGGCGAGTGTTTAAACCGTACATAGTGGGCACAGTTGAGATTCTATAGTGTGCAGTGGGCACCCAACTATATCGATACTCCTGTGTGAGGATGGCAATTACAAAGTGGTTAAGTAATTGAACATTCCTTTTAAAGGGCCTCATAGCCAAGCGGCTTTGTATGTGACCGTGGTGGGTGTGAGGTTCCGGGTTCGATTCCCGGTCCGAGTGTAAATTTATATTTATTCTCGGCCTTTGGTAGGGCTGTACGGTGCCGGGCGAGTGTTTAAACCGTACATAGTGGGCACAGTTGAGATTCTATAGTGTGCAGTGGGCACCCAACTATATCGATACTCCTGTGTGAGGATGGCAATTACAAAGTGGTTAAGTAATTGAACATTCCTTTTTGGAGAGGGAGGGGCCGGTGGCCCCGAATTTCGCAGGGCCCCTGGGCTCAAGCACCCGTGAGGGTTCGTTGGGGGGTCGGGGCACGGTGGCTCCGAATGTGGTGGGGACCCAGGGTCCCGAAGATTTAGAGGGGAGCAGAGTCCCGGAGGCCCCAGGTCTTTCGGGGCCCCGGGTCTCTGGGGGTCCTAGTGACGGAAGCTGGGCGACCGTCAGCAAAAAGAAGGGTAAGGGAAAGAAGGGTGGTTCTCCCGCTGTGCCGGTCCTTCCCCCTGTGAGTGGGGGGAAGTGGCCGTGTTGGCCGGTCAGAGGACCATGGAGTGAGTCGCGGCGCAGGGCCCTCGGCTGGGCGAGTGGCAGTTATAGAGAGGTCTGTCAGGGTGCAGCCTTCGCTCACTCCGCCGAAAACTTCCGCAGTGGTCATCACATTGCGGAGGGAGGCGGTGGAGCGGGGGGTGACGTATGCCGATGTGCTACTCAAGGCAAGAAATGGTATAAACCTGGCTGAGATTGGTATTGCAACTATCAGCATCCGGCTAACGGCAACGGGAGCTCGGATGCTGGAGGTGCCGGGGGTTGACAGAGAGGAGAAGGCTGATGCCCTGGCGGACAGGCTTCGTGTGGTGCTGTCGGGGGAGGCCTTGGTGGGGAGGCCCGTCAAATGTGCGGACCTCCTTATTCGGGACCTTGACGACAGCGTCACTGAGAGGGATGTGACGGAGGCGGTGGCTGCCATGGGTGGGTGCCCGGCTGAAGCGATCAAGCCGGGTAAGATTTTGAGGCGTGGGATACGGGGCTTGGGGAGATGTTCCTCATGTGTCCGGTCGCCGCCGCCCAGAAAGTGTGCCAAGGAAAGCTCCTCATTGGGTGGAGCTCCTGTCGGGTTGAAATCCGAGAGGACCGCCCTTTGAGGTGCTACAAGTGCCAGAAGTTGGGTCACGTGCGAGCCACTTGTGACTCAACGATGGACTTGGCGGAGGTGTGCTATCGATGTGGGGTTGCTGGCCACAAGGCCAATGAATGCAGCTCGAAAGAGCTGCATTGCGCGGTCTGCTCAACGGCTGGGAAGCCAGCAGACCATAAGATGGCGGGAAGGGCCTGCAACCCTCCGAAGGTGACGAAGGGCCTGGGAGCCCAAAGGACTGGGACAACTGTGGGGAACGCTCCCATGGAGGTTGGTGTGGCACAACCATCATAGCTGCACCAGCCTGTTGGGGGATCTGGAGACGCTGTGCCGCGATTCAGGGGTGGTGACTGCACACCCTGGCCGAATGTGCCACTTGGTTGAGGCAACACTGTCTCGACCTGGTGTCGGTCGTTTGGACGGACCTCTCGCTGCCGAGTGTTGTTGCAGCAATACTAGGTAGCCATGAGGCATGGCGATCGGTTCTTCCGGTTTGCCGGTTCTTCTGGTTTCGCGGGGCCGGTTTACCGGTTTTCCGGTTTTCCGGTTTACCGGTTTTCTGGTTTCGTGGGGCCGGTTTGCCGGTTTTCCGGCTGTCGATCGTCAGCGGGAGGTGCGTTGAATCGACCGGAGGGGTTGTGCTTGGCGACGGCAAGGTGAAGGGTGGGCAGGCGCAGGGTGGGCCCAATATACGCATAGTTGCGTGGGTCCAACTGCGTCCCACTGCGTCGTCGCCAGGCCCTTATGCGGACATACCCGCCTGAGCTTTCTGGGTTGAATGCCTAGTGCGACCCCCGGGGAGCTCAATGCGGTGCCGGACGGCATTCATTCAGAATGGGTGTAGTCTGGTACCGCAGGCGGTATGGAGGGTTCAGGAGGAATTTTTAGTGGGTCCGGCTTCTCCCCTCTGATTAGCAGAGGGACTTTGAGAACGCCATCCCCACAGTCCCCGCGGTAGCGACTGCATACGCCCGCGGGCCTGCATTTGTGCATTTTAACCTCCTTCATAAAAAAAAAAAAAAAAGGTTAGGTTTTTTTTTTTTTTTTTTTTTTTTTTTTTGTTTCTAGTAGGCCTACCTCCCCGGCGACTTACGCCCCGGGGCCGAGGAAGCTAAGCTCAAATAAGTTTATTCAGAACAAGTTTTTATATTCATATACAATGGTTAAATTGAACATGGTTGGGGTGGCTGAGGGTTGTTTTTGCTATTTGATACAATTTCCCTTCCCTCAGCCACCCACTTTGAGTCCGCGTCTTAAACTATCTTAATCTATCTTATTACTAATGAGATTACAAATTGTTATTTCTATTATAATAATGGCCAAAGTTGCTCTATAAAGGTTTATACAGGTAAAAATAAAAACCACTAAATAAAACAAAAGGAACTGTTTCTCCTTACAACTATTGAACCTCTGATGATACTTAAAACTATAGTACAGGTAACCTGATTAAGTCAGAGTTTTCTCGTTATATTCAGATAAGTAAGGTAGATGTACATTAACAATAAAAATAAAAATAAAAAATACAGTTTGTTCCATACACGCAGGTATGGCGGGCGTGTTTTCCATCTTAACATGAATGACAAAAAAATAAAAGAGCTAATATTAGTAAAACAAGGGTTGTGAGTTGTAATTATTACTTAAAAGTATACGTGTTCACAATAATTATTATAAACGTTGTCTATAATTGTTATTAAATTGCGAAATATCCATTATTTTGTGATCATGCAAAGTAAGAGAATACAATGGCGATACAATGTTATAGTTAAAGTCAGTTAGTACTGATTATTTCTTTATTACTATCCTAGTTATAATAATGGCCAAAGTTGCTCTATAAAGGTTAATACAGGTATAAATAAAAACTACTAAATAAAACAAAAGGAATTGTTTCTCCTTACAACTATTGAACCTCTGATGATACTTAAAACTATAATACAGGTAACATGATTAGGTCAGAGTTTTCTCGTTATATTCAGATAAGTAAGGTAGATGTACATTAACAATAAAAATAAAAAAAAAAATAAAAACGTACAGTATGTTCCATACACGCAGGTATGGCGGGCGTGTTTTCCATCTTAACATGAATGACAACAATAAAAGAGCTAATATTAGTAAAACTAGGGTTGTAAGTTGTAATTATTACTTAAAAGTATACGTGTTCACAATAATTATTATAAACGTTGTCTATAATTGTTATTAGATTGCGAAATATCCATTATTTCATGATTATGTAAAGTAAGAGAATACAATGGCGATACAAAGTTATAGTTAGAGTCAGTTAGTACTGATTATTTCTTTATTACTATATTAGTTATATTGAGGTTGTTACATAGGTGTAATTTTGATAGTGGTAAGCCTTGTAACTTTTACCTCTAATCAGATGTTTTATGTGTTTTGTAGTTCGGTGTTGAATGATTTTAAGTTAGTGATTATGTGTTCAATGTGTAATGTGAATGTCTTTATTGTGCTTTGTTTTTGTATAATGTTTGTTATGTTGTATGGATTAATTTTTTAGTCTATGGCAAGTTTCTTCGTGTATTGTTCGGGTTCTTATAAACCTGGGGCAATGCGTGGTTAGGTGTTCTAGGTCTTGTGTCGATGTGTCGTCGCATGGACAAGTATCATTGTCGGTAATGTGGAATCTATGAAGGTATTGTTTTGCAAAGGAGTGCCCTGTGATGAATTGTGTCATGTGAAAAGAGATGGGTATGGCGTTAAAGAATATGTTTATGTCATTTAGTTTAGGAAAAAGGATTTTGGTATGGCTTCCGCCTGGTTCTTGGGCGTATCTCATCTCCCACTTGTGTTTAGTGTCTTTTTAATTATATTTTTAATATATGATATGGGGCAGGAAATCATTTCAGGTTCTCTATGAGACTTAGCGGCCCGGTTGGCTGCCTTGTCTGCGGCCTCGTTGCCTGTGATGCCCGAGTGTCCCTTAACCCAATGGAAGTAAGTTATTGTGTCTATGTGTGTTGTTTTGATGTTTTTAATATTTTGTGTATGCTCGCTACAATTGGGTTGGTGTTAGATCTTTGTCTTAGTGCTGCTAAGCTTGATTGCGAGTCTGTGTGAATAATGGCATGTGTTATATTGTTATTTTGTATGTGTATACATGCTTTCCTTATTGCAAAGAGTTCTGCTTGGAATACCGAGCTTGTTCGGTGGAGTTTGAATGTTTTGGTGATGGCAGGCGTGTGTGTGTTATCGTTAGGGTTGTAGGCGACGAGTGAGGCACCTGTTGATTCATCCTCGTGCTTACTCCCGTCCGTGTATATGTGTGTGTATTTATCGTATTTTTTGTTGTTATGAAATTGTTCTGTGGAGATAGTATTAATAGTGATGCGCTCGGCTGGGTGTAGTAGTTCTGTTATGGGTACGGGTGTTTCTAAGGGTATGTCTGAAGGGAGTCTGTGTGTGGTTCTGTGTATCCTAATGTTCTCTAGCTCCGCCACTTCGGCTACTTTAAGGTCTAAGGGAGTGAGTTGTGCCAAAGCGATGGCTGCGTTAGTAGATATAGTGCGGAATCCTCTTATTATCCGCAAAGAAAATTTTCTTTGTAAGCTAAGTAGTTGTTTTTTGATATATTTTTTCCCCGCTATGTGACCCCAGATCCCTGCCGCGTAAGTTATGATGGGTTGTATGACTTGTTTGTATATGGTTTTAATATTATCTGGGTGTGGTCCCCAGGTGGGACGTGTATATATGATTAATTTGTTAAATAGGTTATGTGCTTTTTGCAAGGTGGATTGAATATGTTCTTTGTATGTAAATTTATTGTCAATTGTAACTCCTAAATATTTAAAACTATTGTTGAATTTTAGTTCAGTGCGTTCGAACCTGAGGCGGCAGAGTGCCGCTGTGGGCGTGAACGCAACGCACTGAGTTTTGTCGGGGCCAAATTGTAATTTGACTTTTTGACCCCACTGTGCAATGGTGTCTAGGGCAGAGTTGGCGTGTAGGGTTAGCGTGGAGGTGTCTTTAGCAGAAACTATAAGTAATACATCGTCAGCGTATGCTTGTATTGAGCAGTGTGGGGGAAGAGTTTTATTAAGTAGGTCGTTGATTAGTATATTCCATAGAATTGGACCGCAAGCAGATCCCTGAATGCAGCCTTTTTCTGTGGTTTTGGTGATTTGGCTGTTGCCGAGTCTGACTGTGACTTTCCTATCGGTTAAGTAGTTAGTGATTAATTTGAATATGTTGTTGGGGCATTTGATATGCCGTAGTCCGTCGTATACGGCAGGCCACCACGCGTTATCAAATGCTCCTTTGATATCTAATGATATGGCGAGTACTTGATGTTTATTTGTTTTTGCCATTTTAATATTGTCAATCGCTCTGCTTATTGCATGCGTTGTGCTTGTTTGCTCGGTGAAGCCGAATTGGGATTGGTTCAATAGTTTAAGTTTATGCGCATTGTATGTTAGCCGCTTGGTAAAGAGTTTCTCCAGCGCCTTGCCGAATACTGGGATAAGGCCTATTGGCCGAAAAGATGTAAGTTCAGTGTAGTTGTTTTTGTTAGGTTTGGGTATGATTTTAATTATGGCTTCTTTCCATTTTAGTGGAAAGTAAGCTTTGTGTAGGCATTGGTTGTAAATGTTTGTTATAAGTACTGGATAAGTTTGTGCAAAGACCTGGCATATGTCGCTAGTTAAGTGATCATTGCCAGGGGCTTTGTTGTGGTTTATGGAACTAATCGCGTCAAGTATTTCTTGTTGAGTAAATGGAGGTTCATCCCGAGTATTAGGCAAGACACCGGAGTCGTCTTTTAACTTGCTGTGGCTAGGTTGGGTGTCTGGCTTGACACTAGGATAAAAATGGTTTAGTAGCTCTTGAGCTGTTTCCTGTTCGCTGGTGGTGAATTTATTGCCTATCTTAAGTGTCCCCATTTGTATATTAGTGGTATTTTTGAGGAGTCTGTTGGTGATGCCCCATACGTCCTCTCTGCCCTGTGCCTCGCAGAAGCTTTTAAACGCCGTGGTAGACGCCTTTTGTAGCGCCTCTCTGTATTTAGTTTTGTTTTCTGTGTATTCGTGTATGAGTGTAGGAGGTGGGTTGTTGTTTTGGTGCCGGCGGAATTTGTGTAATTTTCTATGTATAGTGATGCATTTGTTTTTAAGTGTGTTGAGCTCTTCGTTCCAAAACGGGGCCCTTGTTTTCGGGGTCCCCGTTTTAGTCGGAAAAGTCTCTGTGCAGGCTTTGTTTACTGTGTCGCTGATTTGTGTAATGAAGTTGTCGATTTCGTCCGGCCCCAGTGCTGAAATATTTGTGTCAAGTATGTCTGTGTTTATCATGTGTGTGTAAGGCTTCTTTGAATTGGTGCCAGTTGGCGTTTTTGGTTTGATAGCGGAATGTGCTGTTGTTGTTCGCCGTTGGTATGGGCGCGCTATTACAGTTGATGTTAAAGGTAATTATATTATGTTGTGTTGAAGGGAATAAGTGTTTATTTGTTTTCCAATTGTATATTTGGTTGTGTGTAGAGGCTGATGCTAGTGTTAGGTCAATGATAGAGGAGCGGGGGCGTCCGTGTGTTACTGTTTCAAACGTCGGTATTTCTCCGACGTTACAAATGTACATGTCTGTAGATGCCATGAGATCGAGTAATTCGTCTCCTCTTTTATTCTTTCGATTATATCTGTGACCTCCCCAACTTGAGTGCCAGGCATTAAAGTCCCCGCAAACCAAAGTATGTGTGTTTTTGTGGTTATGTAGGAAGTGTTCAAGCGCATGCATAGTGTCGTGTGCGTCGTTGTCGGGCTCAATGTATATTGAGGCGACGTAAAGTTTTATTGTAGGTGTAGGTATTACGATGATTATTAAATTATTTGTGCAGTATTGTGACAGCGCAAATGCGTTGATGCTTGCCTTGGTGTAAATGCAGGCCTTCGTTCTCCCGTCCGTGTTGGACTGAAATAAACGTAGGCCTGGGATATGTTTAGCTAAGTCGTTACTAGTGTATGGTTCTTGTATGAATGCGATATCGGTGTTATTGTTGATAAAATTAATTTTAAACTCGTGGAAACTATTGCGAGACCTATCTAGGTTCGCTTGTGTAGCTGTTAGTTTGTGTAATGACATATTTATATGTAGTTAACTTTGGCTTGAACGCGGGCGCGCATGGCACTCACTTTGGGGCACTTGTCACTGTCGGCACGGTGGTTAATAGGGGAGCTTCCGTTGAAACGGGCGTTGTGTTCGTGACAGTTAACACAACGGGGGGTTTCAGTGCTCGGGGCGCTGCACTCTGATGTTATGTGCAGTGAGCTAGCGCATTTTGCGCATGTGGGGGCCGTGGCGGGACACCTCGATTGAGAGTGTCCGAAGCCTTGGCACTTCCTGCATTGCATGAAGCGCCCAAAGTCCTCCACGTGCACCCGTTGGTACGCCACATTGACGCGGCCCAAGTCCACGAAAGCTCTCCACGCAGTGGGTGTGGTGTCGATAACTATATTATATAGTTTTTCATTCCTGTTTCTCTGTATAAATTTGGTGTTAAATTCTAGTGTGCGGAGAGTGGGATTTTGATCTTTGATTGTTTGTATAATTTCAGTTTCGGGGATCTCTTTAGAGATGCCCTTGACCGCTATGAGAGGGTTGTACCTCCGCTCCTCGTGTGCTTTGATTGTATTAGACGTTTTTATTGCCGCGAGAGAGTGCGCTTTGTTTTGTTCGTTTGCAAAGACAATTTTTAGTTTTTTATTTGACAGCGGGACTATGCGTAGGGGCGCATAGCCGCCGCGTCTAAAGTCTATTGTGTTTTTTATATGTGTTAATAATTCCTGTATGTTATTAAAGCCTTCGCCCGATATGACCAGCGAAGGTCCCTCAGGAGCCTTAGGGGTAGCGGCTATTTTGGCGTATGAGTTTCCAGAGCCTACGGGTTTGTGCCCGTCCGGCCCTTTCATCTCGGTGTTTTCTAATTTTTTGATGAGACCTCGCATGGTCTTATCGGACTCTTGTATTAGTTTGCTATGTGCGTCTAATCTTTTAATTAGGCGCTCCTCCAGGGTGTTGGGTTGGTCTGGTGTTGTGTCGGGTGTTGTTATGGTTGGTGGTGTAGCTTTGGGTTGTGGTGTTGGTGGTTTAGGAGGGAGGGGTAGAGGGGTCAATCAGTGCAACGACGCCGAAAAGGCCTTCAATTGCCTCAGTAATTATTGTTTTTAGCTCACTCTTGAGATTTCGTGAGGCGGCAAGAGCGTCGATGCCTTTTCGCCTGAAATCCCTAGCCATCTCCATGTGTATGGACTCATTTGGATAGGGAGTGCTGCGTGTGCGCGTGAAGGAGGGGCTTAATGTATCGACTAGAGCTCGCCTGGAAGCTGCTGAGGGCAAGTGGGGTGGTGGAGTGTCTGGTTTGGTCGATTTTGGGGGAGTACGAGGTAACATGTCTGCGAAGGGGGGGTGAGGGGGGCTAAAATGTGGATAGGTGTGTACACCTCTTCGAGCTGAATCGTTTGATACCCAGCTCGAGGGGGTGGGGGTGGGGGGGAAGATTTTGTCGGGGTGGGGGGGAAAAACCTGTTTTGTGGGATGGGGGGGGGTTTGTGAAAGGAACTGTGTGCTCTATCTTATAGAGCTTGCAAAGCCGGTTCAAATAAGCCCAAGCTCGACGGGTTTTGAGTAAATATTAAAAAAATTTGAAAATCTGTAGATATGGGGCTGGTCATCAACCCTACCTTGTATTTAGGAGCAGGATTGCTCGCCAGCTGTTGCTCGTAATGTGGTGGTGATAGGTGTTTTCTGGCTGCCCCCGGAGAGGACAAGTCGTTGGTGTTGGAGCAGAAGCTGTTCCAGCTGGTCGCCTGATGAGTTGGTTTCCAGTTGGGCAGGTGAAAAAGTGTGATGTGCGGTTTGGAACTAATCCGATGGAATCTTGTACGGGCTATAAGATGGTGGTGGATTCCGATTTTTCGGAGGTGTGGATCCCCTGGAAACCCTGGGTTCCAAGCTATTCCTGGTCGTGGTTCCTAAATTACTGGGCGAATATTGATGATACTGGTGTCAGTCGGTAGGTTATTTTTTGTACTTTGTCCTTATCGTAATTTTGATTTGGTGTTCTAATGTTTGGGGGTGGTTCACCCCCAAAAACTGTTTTCTTGGGGTTTGAGGGGATATTCCTCCTCCGATTTGGACGTCCGATATGTCTTTAGTTGCCTTTCCGTCTAGCGCTTCTATAGAATGTAAAAAATGGTTCCTATCTCTAGGGGCTGCAGGCTGGGCGATAAAACCCCTGGTTTGGTCTCTAATAAATCAGCCCTTATTCCAAAAATTTTAAATTGGGTATCAAACGATAGCCCTTAATGAGTACAATCTATTTAAGCTATAAAAACATGTGGTTGTCGATCCAAATTAAAAGTTATTCACCTTTTTAGGGTTTTTGCTCCAGATTATCTTCAATTTTGAGTCCTTATCCTCAAATTTTTTGTCGAAATGTAGAGCTTAATTAGCTCTACAACACTGCACTACTTTTTGATTTTTAAAGTTATAAACACTATTTTTAAAATGGTAAAAACGGAAAATTTTAAAGTTTTTTGAAGAAATAAAATATAAAACGTGAATTTAAAAAACTAAATTTAACACTAAAAGATAGATCGCGATAGCGCGCATCTAATGATATATAACACTGCACTGATAACTTGCGAAATACCACTTTTAAGATTTTTAGAAACTTTTTAAGGCGCGGAGCGACGTGGATTTTGACTGTTTCGGGTGGCGTTTGGACGCGGACTGGTTAGGTTAGGTTAGGTTAGGTTAGGTTAGGTTAGGTTAGGTTAGGTTAGGTTAGGTTAGGTTAGGTTAGGTTAGGTTAGGTTAGGTTAGGTTAGGTTAGGTTAGGTTAGGTTAGGTTAGGTTAGGTTAGGTTAGGTTAGGTTAGTACGCGTCGAGCCGTCGTAGCGATCACTGTGTTTTTCGTTCGCTCCGCGTTTGTAAAATCTCATGGTGGGTTTTTAGTGGCGGAAAATCTTTTGAGTTGTGTTAAAGGATTCAGTAGTAATCACTGATTCTTTATATGTGTGTGTGCTCTTTGTATGTTAAGTACTTAATTAACTGCAAGGCACAAAAGTGAGTGGGAAATTGACCCGAAGTTAGTTTTTGTGGTATCTTTTTATGTGTCGCGACGACACATAAATTTTATGTGTCCTAATTGTGAACTGGATTAAGGTGCAACTGTGAGTTTATCAATTTTTATTTTTGGCCCATTAGTTTGGCCATTATAATTTAAATTGCTTGAGAGCTACATTGTTGGTTTGCCTTTTGGCGGGAGGTGCATCTGCGAAGATAGTATTACTATCATCTCTATCTTCTGGAGGCGAGCTGTTTGAGTTGACGCTCATCGAGATTGGAGGAAAAGGTGGAAATTATTTGTGAATAATTGAAAGTGAATTGTCGGCCCGCCATCTTGTTTACTAGTTGGGTGCCAAGGTCGGGCAAGTTAGTGAAGCTTCGGTCCGCCATCTTGTTGTTTACAAGTTTGGGGCCAAGGTTGGGGTTTTTTCCGTGACGCGTTGGTCCGCCATCTTGTTGTTGACAAGCTTGGTGGACAGCTGAAGGTTGGACGTCTCTCACACCGAAGTGAGTGGGCGTCCGAAGATTGGATTTCGTCACACCGAAGTGGATTGGAACAATAAATTTTAGTTTTAATTATTTAGAATTAAGATTTTAGAATTAGGATTGTATTTGTGTGTGTGGTGTATTGTACTCAGTTCTTTATTCATTTATATATTTATTTATTTATATATTTATTGGGTAGGGGGTTGAGTCGTCGACTCTAATGTTAGTTGGGGGTAGGATCTAGTAGCACCTTAATATGAGGCGAGCTAAAGGGTTGGTGTTTTCGTCGTCCTCGGATAGCGACGACGATGTGGGTATCGTGGAGTGCTCCGGTGAGAGGAAGCGGGCGCATACTAAAAGCCCGGTTGGCAACAACAAGGAAACTTGCTCTCCACCGGCCAAGGGTAAGCCGAAAAAGGCGGCTTCTCATGTGGTAGGGTTGGAGGAGGCGGAGGGAGAGTTGCGGCGTCAGAACGCTTGCTCTCGCCTTGCAGAGAGGTTAGAAGGTGCGGGGAATCTCTCCGATTATGGGGCTCCCACCTGTGTGGATATCAGGATTGTGAGGTCATCCGGGGAGGAGGAGTTGGATGATGTTATTCTCCTTGGCATTCCTGAGATAAAGGAGCGGACGGCTGTGCGGGTTCGTCGCATTTTTGAAATTGCGGCGAAGTCGGGCAACCTCAAGGGTGAGTTCGTCCGCGACCTAAAGGTTGCGGCCAAGGAGGTGAATGAGATCGTGGAGGATCTCGCGGAGAGATGCCTGGGAGGGGATGAGGGGAGGCGTCTCCTAAGGGACAATGTTCGCCTGAGGGCCCAGGTAAAAGACCTTGGTCTGGAGCTTGCGGCCCTTAGGAGGGAGTTCAATGAGCGCACTGCGCACTTAGCGCAGACAAAGGGACACCCCGTGTCGGTGGAGGGTCCCTCCACTCCAGATGCCCTCCGTCAAATGATGGAGGGGCTGTTGGATGGGGTGAAGGAGAGCCTAATGGGGGAGGTGATGCGGGCTGTTGGGGGCATGCTAGATGCCAAGCTTGCGGGGATTGGGGACAGGCTCCTCCCTGAGCCTGTGCTGCGTCCTCCGCTGGCGGCATCGGCCCGTGGTCCGGGAGCCCCTGAGCGTTTTGTGGAGAGGGGGGGCCGGTGGCCCCGAATTTCGCAGGGCCCCTGGGCTCAAGCACCCGTGAGGGTTCGTTGGGGGGTCGGGGCACGGTGGCTCCGAATGTGGTGGGGACCCAGGGTCCCGAAGATTTAGAGGGGAGCAGAGTCCCGGAGGCCCCAGGTCTTTCGGGGCCCCGGGTCTCTGGGGGTCCTAGTGACGGAAGCTGGGCGACCGTCAGCAAAAAGAAGGGTAAGGGAAAGAAGGGTGGTTCTCCCGCTGTGCCGGTCCTTCCCCCTGTGAGTGGGGGAAGTGGCCGTGTTGGCCGGTCAGAGGACCATGGAGTGAGTCGCGGCGCAGGGCCCTCGGCTGGGCGAGTGGCAGTTATAGAGAGGTCTGTCAGGGTGCAGCCTTCGCTCACTCCGCCGAAAACTTCCGCAGTGGTCATCACATTGCGGAGGGAGGCGGTGGAGCGGGGGTGACGTATGCCGATGTGCTACTCAAGGCAAGAAATGGTATAAACCTGGCTGAGATTGGTATTGCAACTATCAGCATCCGGCTAACGGCAACGGGAGCTCGGATGCTGGAGGTGCCGGGGGTTGACAGAGAGGAGAAGGCTGATGCCCTGGCGGACAGGCTTCGTGTGGTGCTGTCGGGGGAGGCCTTGGTGGGGAGGCCCGTCAAATGTGCGGACCTCCTTATTCGGGACCTTGACGACAGCGTCACTGAGAGGGATGTGACGGAGGCGGTGGCTGCCATGGGTGGGTGCCCGGCTGAAGCGATCAAGCCGGGTAAGATTTTGAGGCGTGGGATACGGGGCTTGGGGGAGATGTTCCTCATGTGTCCGGTCGCCGCCGCCCAGAAAGTGTGCCAAGGAAAGCTCCTCATTGGGTGGAGCTCCTGTCGGGTTGAAATCCGAGAGGACCGCCCTTTGAGGTGCTACAAGTGCCAGAAGTTGGGTCACGTGCGAGCCACTTGTGACTCAACGATGGACTTGGCGGAGGTGTGCTATCGATGTGGGGTTGCTGGCCACAAGGCCAATGAATGCAGCTCGAAAGAGCTGCATTGCGCGGTCTGCTCAACGGCTGGGAAGCCAGCAGACCATAAGATGGCGGGAAGGGCCTGCAACCCTCCGAAGGTGACGAAGGGCCTGGGAGCCCAAAGGACTGGGACAACTGTGGGGAACGCTCCCATGGAGGTTGGTGTGGCACAACCATCATAGCTGCACCAGCCTGTTGGGGGGGGATCTGGAGACGCTGTGCCGCGATTCAGGGGTGGTGACTGCACACCCTGGCCGAATGTGCCACTTGGTTGAGGCAACACTGTCTCGACCTGGTGTCGGTCGTTTGGACGGACCTCTCGCTGCCGAGTGTTGTTGCAGCAATACTAGGTAGCCATGAGGCATGGCGATCGGTTCTTCCGGTTTGCCGGTTCTTCTGGTTTCGCGGGGCCGGTTTACCGGTTTTCCGGTTTTCCGGTTTACCGGTTTTCTGGTTTCGTGGGGCCGGTTTTCCGGTTTTACCGGTTTTTCGGTTTACCGGTTTTCTGGTTTCATGGGGCCGGGTTTCCGGTTTACCGGTTTTCCGGTTTACCGGTTTTTCGGTTTCGTGGGGCCGGTTTGCCGGTTTTCCGGCTGTCGATCGTCAGCGGGAGGTGCGTTGAATCGACCGGAGGGGTTGTGCTTGGCGACGGCAAGGTGAAGGGTGGGCAGGCGCAGGGTGGGCCCAATATACGCATAGTTGCGTGGGTCCAACTGCGTCCCACTGCGTCGTCGCCAGGCCCTTATGCGGACATACCCGCCTGAGCTTTCTGGGTTGAATGCCTAGTGCGACCCCCGGGGAGCTCAATGCGGTGCCGGACGGCATTCATTCAGAATGGGTGTAGTCTGGTACCGCAGGCGGTATGGAGGGTTCAGGAGGAATTTTTAGTGGGTCCGGCTTCTCCCCTCTGATTAGCAGAGGGACTTTGAGAATGCCATCCCCACAGTCCCCGCGGTAGCGACTGCATACGCCCGCGGGCCTGCATTTGTGCATTTTAACCTCCTTCATAAAAAAAAAAAAAAAAAAAAGGTTAGGTTAGGTTAGGTTAGGTTAGGTTAGGTTAGGTTAGGTTTTTTTTTTTTTTTTTTTTTTTTTTTTTTTTTTATTGCTAGTGGGCCTACCTCCCCGGCGACTTACGTCCCGGGGCCGAGGAAGCTAAGCTAAAAATTAAGTTTTTCAGTACAATGTGTTTATTATTTATTTAACAAATATATTAAATTTGGACATGGGTTAGGTGGTTGAGGGTCAGTTTTGCTATTTGATACAATGACTTTCCCTCAGCCACCTTGATAGAGTCCGCGTCTTATACACTAATTTCTTATAACTAAATTTACAAAGTTTTATTAATATTTTAGAAGACTAATAATAACAAAATTTCGAGTGTAACTTTTATAAGTGAATCTGTTTACAATTTTGATTAAGTTACGTTAAAGTTTCTAAGCTAATACTATTCTAGCTAATCTTATAATAATACAAAAAAAATACAAAAATCTTAAATGTTAAATACGAGGGTCTTATGAGCTAATACATTTCTTTCGCAATGGGTGAATACAGTGCTAAAGTAGAATTTAAAGTAAAATCTGACTATAAAAGTCTTATGATTAACGGTTTACTGTAAGGTTGTTTTGTAATTAACAATTATTGTATAAGTTTAAGTTCACATATTCTGAACATAGTACTCCGTAATAACAATACTTTAGTGTATGCAGGAGGAGAATTTTGTACATTTAAAGTTAGGGCTTATAATATAGTAATGGTAAAGATAACAGGATGTTTCTTTGTTGTCAGACTGATATTAAGTATGTTGTTGTTGAAGAATACAGTGTTAAAGTAAAATCTAAATATAAAAGTCTTATGATTAACGTATTAATGTAAGGTTGTTTTTAAAATTAACAATTATTGCATAGGTTTTAAGTTCACATATTATGAATATTATACTATGTTATGACAATACTTTAATTTGTGCAAAAGGAGAGTATTGTACATATAAAGTAATTATATGTACATATAGAGGCTTATGATATGGTAATAGTAAAAATAATATTAAAAATAACAAAATAACGATTGGATTGGGGTGGATTACGAGCCTGTTATTTGTGGGTTATTGTACTCTTTAATTGCATCTATGATTTTAGTGACCATGCTTAGAAGGGATTCAATTGTTTGGGGTTTGTTGTTGATGAGGGAGTAGGGATTGTGGGATTTCCTGTGTTTTTGTAAGTGTTTGTATCTTAGGAGTTCGAAGCGTGGGCATTCCTCTATTAGGTGTTGTAGTGTTTGTGTGGTGTTTGTGTCGCATGGACACGTGTCATTGTCTGTAATATGAAAGCGTTTTAAGTGGTCTTTGGCGAAGGAATGCCCAGTGAGTAGTTGTGTGATTTGGAATGTGGTTGGGTATAGTTTTATGAATGTATTAATGTTTTGAATATTCTGTAAAAGGTGTTTAGTGTGTTTAGCTGTGGGTTCGTCGCTGAACCGCTTGTCCCACAGTCTAGCGGTTTCTTGTTTGGCCTGCTGTTTGATATATGCCATCGGGCATTGTATATAAAAGTATTTCGTATGTGAGTTGGCAGCTGATTTGGCCGCCTCGTCGGCCGCCTCATTTCCGGCGATCCCGGAATGACCTTTAACCCAGTTGAACTTGATGTTAATGTGTTTGTTGTGGGAGATATTCTTGTGTATACTTGTGACTATGTTATGTGTGTTGTTTATTTGGCCAATAGCTTGAAGTGCGGCCATTGAGTCGGAGTTTATTACGTACGTGTGTATGTTTTTATTTGGTTGTTTTTGTGAGTGTGAGGTGATCCAGTCGCTGGCTCCCTTTATGGCAACCAGTTCGGCCTGGAACACTGTGCATGATGGGTGTAGTTTCCGCTTCCATTGGTGTATTATTTGTGTGTTATTCGGGGAGTAAGCAACGTAAGCGGCTCCTGTTTGTCCCGCCTCTTGCTTGCTCCCGTCTGTGTATATGTTAATGGTGTTGTCGGCCGTGTGTTTGTCGAGGTTGTTTTTATATGTTCGGTATTTAATGAGTGGTCTAGAGGCGGGGTGTAAGAGTTCTGTGAATGGTGTTGGTCGTTCAACTGGGATGTCATCCGGTATGTGTTTGCTTACGCCTTTAATACGTGCTCCCTCGATCTCGCAGGACTCGAGGACCTTAAGATCTAAGGGAACGAAACCCGCGAGAGCGACGGCCGCATTGGTGGAGACGTTTTTAAAAGCTCTGGTGGTTCGCAGAGCGAACCCACGTTGTGTTTTCGCAAGCAGTTTTTTGTTGTATCTTTTAGTGGCCGCGTGGCCCCAGATCGAGGCACCGTAAGTAATTATTGGCTCAATTACCATCTGGTAAATGAGCCTTATGTTTTCTGGGTGTGGTCCCCATGTGGGTCGTGTGAAGAGGGTGAGTTTATTAAATATATGTGTGGCTTTAGTGGTAATGTACGTGATGTGATGTTTGAAAGTGAGTTTGTTGTCTAATATGATTCCTAGATATTTTATTTTGTGTGTAAACTGTAGTAAGGTGTTATCAAAGTGTATTTTACAGGTTTGCGCTGGATTAGAGAAGGCTATGAGCTGTGTCTTGTCGGGTCCGAAGTGGAGTTTGACTCCTTCACCCCATTCTTTAACTATGTTCAGTGCATGATTAGCTTGAAGCTCTAATTCCTTGATGTCTCTGTGTGTGATAAGTAAAATGACATCGTCCGCGAACGCTTGGATGTTGCACCCTGGTGGGAGTGTGGTGTTTAGTAATGTGTTGAGTATGATGTTCCAGAGAATCGGACCGCATGCCGACCCCTGGATACATCCCTTTTGTGTATTGTGTGTTGTGCTTGTATTGCCCATATGGAGTGTTACTGTTCTGTTGGTGAGATAATTTTGTATTAGTTTGTATATATTGAGAGGGCACTTGACTAACCGTAATCCGCTCAATACCGCCGGCCACCAAGCGTTATCGAAGGCGGCTTTGATATCGATACGGCTATAGTGTGTTGTTTGTGTTGTTTGGCGTTTTGTATGATGTCTAAAGTGTTCTGTACGGCGTGTATAGTGCTTGTTTGTTCGGTGAAGCCGAATTGTGCTCGGTTCAGTAGCTTAAGCTTGTGCGCATTATATGTAAGACGTTTGGTAAATAGTTTCTCCAGTACTTTCCCGAACACAGGGATTAGCCCTATGGGTCTGAATGAGCTAAGATTGGTATAGTCAGGTTTATTAGGTTTTGGTATAACCCTGACTATCGCCTCTTTCCACATGGTTGGGAAGTGTGAAAGTTGTAGGCAGCGATTCATAACGTTGGTTATTAGCTCGGGGTAATTTTGGGCAAAGACCAGGCAGATGTCACTAGTGAGGTGGTCCTTGCCTGGGGCTTTGGTATGTCGGATGGATTCAATCGCTGAGATTATTTCAGAAGAGGTGAACGGAGGGTCGTCCTCTGTGTCGGGTAGTAGACTGGAGTTGTTGCGCATGTTCGTGTGTCTGACGTCCGTATCCGGAGCGTCGTCGGGGTAAAAATGTGTGAGTAGTGCTTGTGATGTCTCCTCCTCATTGCTTGTGTATTTGTTGTTAACCTTAAGGGTGCGGGGTTGAATGGAGTTGTTGGATTTGAGTAATCTGTTGGTTACAGACCAGACGTCTTCTGCGCCTTGTGCGTTGCAGAATAGTCTGAAATGGTCTGTAGATGCTTTTCTAAGTGTCTGTGTATATACGAGTTTTGTCTCGTGATACGTGTTTATTAGGTCTGTAGGAGGTGTACGCTTGTGTTTTGAGTGTGTGTGTATTTTGTGGTGTAGGCTAATGCATTTATTTTTCAGGTGTTCGAGGTTTTCACTCCACCAGGGTGCTTGAGGCTTCCTCAATCCTGTCTTGATTGCGAAAGATTCCAAGCAGGCGTTATTTATTGTGTCAGTGAGGGATAGAACAAACTCGTCTAACTGTTGTGGTGTTAGTGTTAATATGTTTGTTTTGAGCGTATGTTGTTGAGTTATTAATGTGTGGAGTATTTCTTTAAACGTGTGCCAATTTGCCTTGCTGGTGTTGTATTTAAAAGTGCTATTATTTGTGGCGTGTGGTATAGGATCCGTTTGGCAATCCAATACGAATCCTATAGGATTGTGTTGTGTAGATGGGAATAAACGCTGTTTAACTTCCCATTTGTGTATGTGGTGATATGTGTGTATGGATGAGAGCGTGAGGTCGATAATAGATGACCTCTCCGTTCCGTGTGTTATTGTTTCGAATGTGGGTGTATTGCCTGTGTTGCTTATGTGTAGATCATTAGAGTTAATGATATCGGTTAAGTATAGTCCCCGAGTATTACTTCGGGGGCTGCCCCAAAGCATGTGCCACGCGTTGAAGTCGCCGCCAATTACGATGTTTGAGTTAGTGTGTGTTTTTGTGAATGTGTCTAGTATAACTAGGGTGTTGTTGGTGTCGGTTTTCGGTTCAACGTAAACCGACGCAATGTATAGAGTTTTTGTTTTAGTGGGTATAGCGATAACTACTATATTCCCTGTAGTGTATTGAGATATGATGTGTGCGTTGATGTCTGTGCGGGTTATAATGCAGGCTTTCGTTGTGTCCGCCGAATCGGACTGAAACACGCGGAGGCCTGCAATATTTTTAACTGTGTTATTGTTCGTGTAGGGTTCAGATATGATGGCGATGTCTAGTTTATTTGTGATAAAGTGGTGTTTAAATTCTTGAGTGGCGTTGCGAGACCGGTCAAGGTTCGCCTGAATGATTTTAATGTTCCTGTGCATGTTTATATGTAATTAACTTTGGCCTCAACACGGGCACGCATAGCTTTAACTTTGGGGCAGTTTTCAGAGTCGGCCCGGTGTTGTGTGTCGGTGTTTGTTTTGTATTGGGCGTTATGTTCATTGCAATTGGCACACTTGTGTGTTTGCGCCTTGCACTCTGTAGTGGGATGGTGAGCAGAGCACTTAGCGCATGTTGGTGTGGTTGCGGGGCAGCGGCTCTTGGTATGGCCGAAGTTAAGGCAGTTTTGACACTGCCTAAACGGTGAGAAGTTGCTGCAATGGACGCGCTGCATCCCTATGTTTACCCTGCCTAGGTCGGCAAGTGCCTTCCAGGCAGAGGGTGTGGTATTCAGTACTGCGTTATATAAAGTTACGTTCCTGTTTTGGGCTATAAATTTAATGCTAAAGGTGTGTTCGGTGAGGGTTGGGTTCTGATCTTTTATGGTTTTTTCTAATTCGATTTCGGGTGTTATTTTTTTGATACCTTTGAGGATGATCATCGGATCGATCCGTTTCTCTTCTTGTGTTTTGATGTTGATGTTTTTTTGTAGCTGTGTGACTGTATGTTTTTTATGCTCGTCTTTTTCAAAGACGAGCTTAATTTTATTTTTAGAGAGCGGAGTTACCTTTAACGGGGCGTATCCGCCCTGTCGGAAGTTCACTGTTTGAGTTATTTGCGCAATTATCTGCTCCGCTGTATTGAGGCCCTCTCCGGACACTACGACAGAAGGGCCTGCAGGGGGTTTGGGGGTGGCGGCGGCCTTGGCGTAGGATTGATAAATCCTATGCGGGTCCTCTGCCCCTGGCATTAACCCCGTCGGTGCGGGTTTAGGACATGCCTTTAGGACCCTGGTGTGTTCCTGCAGGGCCTTATTAGATTGCTCGAGTAACCGAGAGTGGGCCTCGAGTTTGTGTAGTAGTTGTTGCTGTGTGTCGTTAGATGGTGCAGTCGTGGTATCAGTGGCCTGTGGTGTGAGGGGTTTGGGAGGGGAGGGGGTGGAAGGGTCGAGCATGGCGATGACTCCAAAGAGGCCGTTTATTGCCTCTGTGATCGTGGTCTTGAGCTCACTCTTAAGGTTGCGGGAGGCTAATAACGCGTCCAAGCCTTTCTTTCTGTAGTCTCTCGCCATCTCTATATATGTGGACTCCGCAGGGGGAGCTGAACGGGCAAAGGACGGGCTCAGGGTGTCCACTAGGGACCTCCTAGCAGCTGCTGTGGTCGTCTGAGGCGACGGCATGTCAGATTTAGATGATTTGGGAGGGGTTCTTGGTAACATGTCTGCGAAGGGGGGTGAGGGGGGGGCTAAAATATGGACCGGTGTGTACACCTCTTCGAGCTGAGTTGTTTGATACCCAACTCGAGGGGGTGGGGGTGAGGGGGAAGATTTTGTAGCTATGGGGGGGGAAAAACCTGTATTGTGGGATGGGGGGGGGTTTACGAAAGGAACAGTGAACGCTATTAAATAGAACTCGCCAAGCCGGTTTGAATGAGCCCAAGCTCGATGGGTTTAGTGTAAAATTTGTAAAATGTTAAAAATCTGAAAATATGGGGCTGGTAATCCACCCTACCTTGTGTTAAGGACCAGGATTGCTCGCCAGCTGTTGCTCGTAATGTAGTGGTGATAGGTGTTTTCTGGCTGCCCGCGGAGAGGACAAGTTGTTGGTGTTGGAGCAGGAGCTGTTCCAGCTGGTCGCCTGATGACTTGGTGTCCAGTTGGGCAGGTGAAAAAGTGTGATGTGCGGTTTGGAACTAATCCGATGGAATCTTGTGCGGGCTATAAGATGGTGGTAGATTCCGATTTTTCGGAGGTGTGGATCCCCTGGAAACCCTGGATTCCAAGCTATTCCTGGTCGTGGTTCCTAAATTACTGGGCGAATATTGATGATACTGGTGTCAGTCGGTAGGTTATTTTTTGTACTTGGTCCTTATCGTAATTTTGATTTGGTATTCTAATGTTTGGGGGTGGTTCACCCCCAAAAACTGTTTTCTTGGGGTTTGAGGGGATATTCCTCCTCCGATTTGGACGTCCGATATGTCTTTAGTTGCCTTTCCGTCTAGCGCTTCTATAGAATGTAAAAAATGGTTCCTATCTCTAGGGGCTGCAGGCTGGGCGATAAAACCCCTGGTTTGGTCTCTAATAAATCAGCCCTTATTCCAAAAATTTAAAATTGGGTATCAAATGATAGCCCTTAATGAGTACAATCTATTTAAGCTATAAAAACATGTGGTTGTCGATCCAAATTAAAAGTTATTCACCTTTTTAGGGTTTTTGCTCCAGATTATCTTCAATTTTGAGTCCTTATCCTCAAATTTTTTGTCGAAATGTAGAGCTTAATTAGCTCTACAACACTGCACTACTTTTTGATTTTTAAAGTTATAAACACTATTTTTAAAATGGTAAAAACGGAAAATTTTAAAGTTTTTTGAAGAAATAAAATATAAAACGTGAACTTAAAAAACTAAATTTAACACTAAAAGATAGATCGCGATAGCGCGCATCTAATGATATATAACACTGCACTGATAACTTGCGAAATACCACTTTTAAGATTTTTAGAAACTTTTTAAGGCGCGGAGCGACGTGGATTTTGACTGTTTCGGGTGGCGTTTGGACGCGGACTGGTTAGGTTAGGTTAGGTTAGGTTAGGTTAGGTTAGGTTAGGTTAGGTTAGGTTAGGTTAGGTTAGGTTAGGTTAGGTTAGGTTAGGTTAGGTTAGGTTAGGTTAGGTTAGGTTAGGTTAGGTTAGGTTAGGTTAGGTTAGGTTAGGTTAGGTTAGGTTAGGTTAGGTTAGGTTAGGTTAGGTTAGGTTAGGTTAGGTTAGGTTAGGTTAGGTTAGGTTAGGTTAGGTTAGGTTAGGTTAGGTTAGGTTAGGTTAGGTTAGGTTAGGTTAGGTTAGGTTAGGTTAGGTTAGGTTAGGGTTAGGTTAGGTTAGGTTAGGGTTAGGTTAGGTTAGGTTAGGTTAGGTTAGGTTAGGTTAGGTTAGGTTAGGTTAGGTTAGGTTAGGTTAGGTTAGGTTAGGTTAGGTTAGGTTAGTACGCGTCGAGCCGTCGTAGCGATCACTGTGTTTTTCGTTCGCTCCGCGTTTGAAAAATCTCATGGTGGGTTTTTAGTGGCGGAAAATCTTTTGAGTTGTGTTAAAGGATTCAGTAGTAATCACTGATTCTTTATATGTGTGTGTGCTCTTTGTATGTTAAGTACTTAATTAACTGCAAGGCACAAAAGTGAGTGGGAAATTGACCCGAAGTTAGTTTTTGTGGTATCTTTTTATGTGTCGCGACGACACATAAATTTTATGTGTCCTAATTGTGAACTGGATTAAGGTGCAACTGTGAGTTTATCAATTTTTATTTTTGGCCCATTAGTTTGGCCATTATAATTTAAATTGCTTGAGAGCTACATTGTTGGTTTGCCTTTTGGCGGGAGGTGCATCTGCGAAGATAGTATTACTATCATCTCTATCTTCTGGAGGCGAGCTGTTTGAGTTGACGCTCATCGAGATTGGAGGAAAAGGTGGAAATTATTTGTGAATAATTGAAAGTGAATTGTCGGCCCGCCATCTTGTTTACTAGTTGGGTGCCAAGGTCGGGCAAGTTAGTGAAGCTTCGGTCCGCCATCTTGTTGTTTACAAGTTTGGGGCCAAGGTTGGGGTTTTTTCCGTGACGCGTTGGTCCGCCATCTTGTTGTTGACAAGCTTGGTGGACAGCTGAAGGTTGGACGTCTCTCACACCGAAGTGAGTGGGCGTCCGAAGATTGGATTTCGTCACACCGAAGTGGATTGGAACAATAAATTTTAGTTTTAATTATTTAGAATTAAGATTTTAGAATTAGGATTGTATTTGTGTGTGTGGTGTATTGTACTCAGTTCTTTATTCATTTATATATTTATTTATTTATATATTTATTGGGTAGGGGGTTGAGTCGTCGACTCTAATGTTAGTTGGGGGTAGGATCTAGTAGCACCTTAATATGAGGCGAGCTAAAGGGTTGGTGTTTTCGTCGTCCTCGGATAGCGACGACGATGTGGGTATCGTGGAGTGCTCCGGTGAGAGGAAGCGGGCGCATACTAAAAGCCCGGTTGGCAACAACAAGGAAACTTGCTCTCCACCGGCCAAGGGTAAGCCGAAAAAGTCGGCTTCTCATGTGGTAGGGTTGGAGGAGGCGGAGGGAGAGTTGCGGCGTCAGAACGCTTGCTCTCGCCTTGCAGAGAGGTTAGAAGGTGCGGGGAATCTCTCCGATTATGGGGCTCCCACCTGTGTGGATATCAGGATTGTGAGGTCATCCGGGGAGGAGGAGTTGGACGATGTTATTCTCCTTGGCATTCCTGAGATAAAGGAGCGGACGGCTGTGCGGGTTCGTCGCATTTTTGAAATTGCGGCGAAGTCGGGCAACCTCAAGGGTGAGTTCGTCCGCGACCTAAAGGTTGCGGCCAAGGAGGTGAATGAGATCGTGGAGGATCTCGCGGAGAGATGCCTGGGAGGGGATGAGGGGAGGCGTCTCCTAAGGGACAATGTTCGCCTGAGGGCCCAGGTAAAAGACCTTGGTCTGGAGCTTGCGGCCCTTAGGAGGGAGTTCAATGAGCGCACTGCGCACTTAGCGCAGACAAAGGGACACCCCGTGTCGGTGGAGGGTCCCTCCACTCCAGATGCCCTCCGTCAAATGATGGAGGGGCTGTTGGATGGGGTGAAGGAGAGCCTAATGGGGGAGGTGATGCGGGCTGTTGGGGGCATGCTAGATGCCAAGCTTGCGGGGATTGGGGACAGGCTCCTCCCTGAGCCTGTGCTGCGTCCTCCGCTGGCGGCATCGGCCCGTGGTCCGGGGAGCCCCTGAGCGTTTTGTGGAGAGGGGGGGGGCCGGTGGCCCCGAATTTCGCAGGGCCCCTGGGCTCAAGCACCCGTGAGGGTTCGTTGGGGGTCGGGGCACGGTGGCTCCGAATGTGGTGGGGACCCAGGGTCCCGAAGATTTAGAGGGGAGCAGAGTCCCGGAGGCCCCAGGTCTTTCGGGGCCCCGGGTCTCTGGGGGTCCTAGTGACGGAAGCTGGGCGACCGTCAGCAAAAAGAAGGGTAAGGGAAAGAAGGGTGGTTCTCCCGCTGTGCCGGTCCTTCCCCTGTGAGTGGGGGAAGTGGCCGTGTTGGCCGGTCAGAGGACCATGGAGTGAGTCGCGGCGCAGGGCCCTCGGCTGGGCGAGTGGCAGTTATAGAGAGGTCTGTCAGGGTGCAGCCTTCGCTCACTCCGCCGAAAACTTCCGCAGTGGTCATCACATTGCGGAGGGAGGCGGTGGAGCGGGGGGTGACGTATGCCGATGTGCTACTCAAGGCAAGAAATGGTATAAACCTGGCTGAGATTGGTATTGCAACTATCAGCATCCGGCTAACGGCAACGGGAGCTCGGATGCTGGAGGTGCCGGGGGTTGACAGAGAGGAGAAGGCTGATGCCCTGGCGGACAGGCTTCGTGTGGTGCTGTCGGGGGAGGCCTTGGTGGGGAGGCCCGTCAAATGTGCGGACCTCCTTATTCGGGACCTTGACGACAGCGTCACTGAGAGGGATGTGACGGAGGCGGTGGCTGCCATGGGTGGGTGCCCGGCTGAAGCGATCAAGCCGGGTAAGATTTTGAGGCGTGGGATACGGGGCTTGGGGGAGATGTTCCTCATGTGTCCGGTCGCCGCCGCCCAGAAAGTGTGCCAAGGAAAGCTCCTCATTGGGTGGAGCTCCTGTCGGGTTGAAATCCGAGAGGACCGCCCTTTGAGGTGCTACAAGTGCCAGAAGTTGGGTCACGTGCGAGCCACTTGTGACTCAACGATGGACTTGGCGGAGGTGTGCTATCGATGTGGGGTTGCTGGCCACAAGGCCAATGAATGCAGCTCGAAAGAGCTGCATTGCGCGGTCTGCTCAACGGCTGGGAAGCCAGCAGACCATAAGATGGCGGGAAGGGCCTGCAACCCTCCGAAGGTGACGAAGGGCCTGGGAGCCCAAAGGACTGGGACAACTGTGGGGAACGCTCCCATGGAGGTTGGTGTGGCACAACCATCATAGCTGCACCAGCCTGTTGGGGGGGATCTGGAGACGCTGTGCCGCGATTCAGGGGTGGTGACTGCACACCCTGGCCGAATGTGCCACTTGGTTGAGGCAACACTGTCTCGACCTGGTGTCGGTCGTTTGGACGGACCTCTCGCTGCCGAGTGTTGTTGCAGCAATACTAGGTAGCCATGAGGCATGGCGATCGGTTCTTCCGGTTTGCCGGTTCTTCTGGTTTCGCGGGGCCGGTTTACCGGTTTTCCGGTTTTCCGGTTTACCGGTTTTCTGGTTTCGTGGGGCCGGTTTACCGGTTTTCCGGTTTTCCGGTTTACCGGTTTTTCCGGTTTCATGGGGCCGGTTTACCGGTTTTCCGGTTTTCCGGTTTACCGGTTTTTCCGGTTTCATGGGGCAGGTTTACCGGTTTTCCGGTTTACCGGTTTTCTGGTTTCGTGGGGCCGGTTTTCCGGTTTTACCGGTTTTCCGGTTTACCGGTTTTCTGGTTTCATGGGGCCGGTTTACCGGTTTTACCGGTTTTCGGTTTACCGGTTTTTCCGGTTTCATGGGGCCGGTTTACCGGTTTTCCGGTTTACCGGTTTTTCCGGTTTCATGGGGCAGGTTTACCGGTTTTCCGGTTTTTCGGTTTACCGGTTTTCTGGTTTCATGGGGCTGGGTTTCCGGTTTACCGGTTTTCCGGTTTACCGGTTTTTCGGTTTCGTGGGGCCGGTTTGCCGGTTTTCCGGCTGTCGATCGTCAGCGGGAGGTGCGTTGAATCGGCCGGAGGGGTTGTGCTTGGCGACGGCAAGGTGAAGGGTGGGCAGGCGCAGGGTGGGCCCAATATACGCATAGTTGCGTGGGTCCAACTGCGTCCCACTGCGTCGTCGCCAGGCCCTTATGCGGACATACCCGCCTGAGCTTTCTGGGTTGAATGCCTAGTGCGACCCCCGGGGAGCTCAATGCGGTGCCGGACGGCATTCATTCAGAATGGGTGTAGTCTGGTACCGCAGGCGGTATGGAGGGTTCAGGAGGAATTTTTAGTGGGTCCGGCTTCTCCCCTCTGATTAGCAGAGGGACTTTGAGAACGCCATCCCCACAGTCCCCGCGGTAGCGACTGCATACGCCCGCGGGCCTGCATTTGTGCATTTTAACCTCCTTCATAAAAAAAAAAAAAAAAAAAAAGGTTAGGTTAGGTTAGGTTAGGTTAGGTTAGGTTAGGTTAGGTTAGGTTAGGTTAGGTTAGGTTAGGTTAGGTTAGGTTAGGTTAGGTTAGGTTAGGTTAGGTTAGGTTAGGTTAGGTTAGGTTAGGTTAGGTTAGGTTAGGTTAGGTTAGGTTAGGTTAGGTTAGGTTGGGTTAGGTTGGGTTAGGTTAGGTTAGGTTAGGTTAGGTTAGGTTAGGTTAGGTTAGGTTAGGTTAGGTTAGGTTAGGTTAGGTTAGGTTAGGTTAGGTTAGGTTAGGTTAGGTTAGGTTAGGTTAGGTTAGGTTAGGTTAGGTTAGGTTAGGTTAGGTTAGGTTAGGTTAGGTTAGGTTAGGTTTAGGTTAGGTTAGGTTAGGTTAGGTTAGGTTAGGTTAGGTTAGGTTAGGTTGGGTTAGGTTAGGTTAGGTTAGGTTGGGTTAGGTTAGGTTAGGTTAGGTTAGGTTAGGTTAGGTTAGGTTAGGTTAGGTTAGGTTAGGTTAGGTTAGGTTAGGTTAGGTTAGGTTAGGTTAGGTTAGGTTAGGTTAGGTTAGGTTAGGTTAGGTTAGGTTAGGTTAGGTTAGGTTAGGTTAGGCCAGGTTAGGTTAGGTTAGGTTAGGTTAGGTTAGGTTAGGTTAGGTTAGGTTAGGTTAGGTTAGGTTAGGTTAGGTTAGGTTAGGTTAGGTTAGGTTAGGTTAGGTTAGGTTAGGTTAGGTTAGGTTAGGTTAGGTTAGGTTAGGTTAGGTTAGGTTAGGTTAGGTTGGGTTAGGTTAGGTTAGGTTGGGTTAGGTTAGGTTAGGTTAGGTTAGGTTAGGTTAGGTTAGGTTAGGTTAGGTTAGGTTAGGTTAGGTTAGGTTAGGTTAGGTTAGGTTAGGTTAGGTTAGGTTAGGTTAGGTTAGGTTAGGTTAGGTTAGGTTAGGTTAGGTTAGGTTAGGTTAGGTTAGGTTAGGTTAGGTTTGTCTTGGCAGTAGTCCTCCCTCATATGGAGGTCTCCGTCCGGGAGCTGTACACCGCGTGTTTGCGCGGTGGACGGTTCCCGGTGGCTTGGAAGACGGGACGACTGTGTCTCGTGCGGAAGGAGGGCCGCCCGGCGGACAGTTCGGCGGCTTACCGCCCTATTGTCCTTTTGGATGAGGCGGGCAAGGCGCTGGAGTGGGTCGTGGCGTCTCGGTTGTGCCGGCACCTCTCTGTTGAGGGGCCGGATCTGAGCGAGGCACAGTACGGCTTTCGGGCGGGTCGGTCGACGCTCGATGCTCTTCGGGACCTGAGGTCTCACACCGGTGGGGTGGTTAGCGGGGGAGGAAGCGCATTGGCAGTATCATTAGATATTGCCAATGCCTTCAATAGTCTCCCTTTAGCGTGGTTGGAGAGGCCCTTGAATTTTTTGAGGTCCCTCTGTATCTGCGCCGAATAGTGGGGGACTATTTTGCGGGGAGACAGATCGTGTACTCCAATAGAGAGGGCACGGTCTGTTACCACCCTGTGCGGTGTGGGGTACCTCAAGGCTCGGTCCTAGGGCCACTCCTGTGGGACATGGCCTACGATTGGGTGTTGCGGGGCGCGCTTCTGCCAGGATTGCGTGTCTTCTGCTACGCAGACGATACCCTCGTAGTGGCCAGTGGGGCAAGCTATGGGGAGGTGGCTCGACTTGCAACGGTTGGCACCTCCCTTACTGTTAGACGGATAGGGGCCCTGGGCCTTAGGGTGTCTCTCGATAAGACGGACGCCCTATTGTTCCATGGCCCTAGGAATGGTCCACCTCCTGGGGCGGTCCTGATGGTGGAAGGAGTAGGGGTTCCAGTGTCGTCCAAGATGAAATACCTTGGTCTCGTCTTGGACGGTCGCTGGAACTTTGAGGCCCACTTTAAGGCTCTCGGGGGAAGTTGGTGGGGGCGGCGGGGGCGCTAGCACGGCTTCTGCCTAATATTGGGGGCCCTAAGCAGAGTGTGCGGAGGCTGTACTGTGGTGTTATACGCAGTATGGCCTTGTATGGGGCCCCAATATGGGACGATAGGTTGGGGGCGAAGAACTGCACCCTGCTCAGGAGGCCGCAGCGAGTGATGGCGGTTCGGGCAGCTCGCTGCTACCGGACTGTCTCATTCGAGGCGGCGTGCCTGTTGGCGGGGACCCCGCCCTGGGAGTTGGAGGCGGTGGCCCTAGGCGCTCTGTATCGTCTCAAGGGTGAGACGAGGGCAGATGGCCGATGGGCCGAACTGGTCGGACCGGCGAGGAGGCAAGCCAGGGAGGACACCTTTGATAGGTGGGCCTATGATCTGGCTATGCCTAGGGCGGGAGTACGAACAGTGGAGGCGATTCGCCCATTCTTACGGGAATGGGTAAATCGTCCGAGTGGAGCTGTGTCCTTTCGGATGGCGCAGATGCTGTCCGGGCATGGGTGCTTTGGACGGTTTCTGCACAAGGTGGCGGGACGGGAAACCTATCCCATCTGCCACCATTGTGGCGCCCCAGAGGACACGGCGGAGCACACCCTGGCTGAATGTGCCACTTGGTCGAGGCAACGCCACGACCTAGTGTCGGTCATCGGGATGGACCTCTCGCTACCGAGCGTTGTTGCAGCAATGCTTGGTAGCCAGGAGGCATGGCGTGCGGTAGCTTTCTTCTGTGAGCGCGTTTTGCTGCAGAAGGAGGCTGCTGAGCGTCAGCGGGAGGTGCGTGGCGATGGCCGAAGGGGTTGTGCTCGGCGGCGGCGAGGCGTGGGCGCGGGGGCTATGCCCAACAGCGTCCCACTGCGCCGTCGTTGAGCCCTTATGCGGACATATTCGCCTGAATTCCCTGGGTTGAATGCCTTGTGCGACCCCCGGGGAATTCAATGCGGTGCCAGATGTCATTCATTCAGAATGGATGTGTCTGGCACTGCAGGCGATAT
>CAJOBZ010000018.1:5085000-5128791 GCA_905332375.1 Pieris macdunnoughi | reverse complement strand
TAACCTAACCTAACCTAGCCTAGCCTAGCCTAGCCTAGCCTAACCTAACCTAACCTAGCCTAACCTAACCTAGCCTAACCTAGCCTAACCTAGCCTAACCTAACCTAGCCTAACCTAACCTAGCCTAGCCTAACCTAGCCTAGCCCTAGCCTAACCTAACCTAGCCTAACCTAACCTAACCTAACCTAGCCTAGCCTAGCCTAACCTGGCCTAACCTAACCTAACCCCTAGCCTGGCCTGGCCTGGCCTGGCCTGGCCTGGCCTGGCCTGGCCTGGCCTGGCCTGGCCTGGCCTGGCCTGGCCTGGCCTGGCCTGGCCTGGCCTGGCCTGGCCTGGCCTGGCCTGGCCTGGCCTGGCCTGGCCTGGCCTGGCCTGGCCTGGCCTGGCCTGGCCTGGCCTGGCCTGGCCTGGCCTGGCCTGGCCTGGCCTGGCCTGGCCTGGCCTGGCCTGGCCTGGCCTGGCCTGGCCTGGCCTGGCCTGGCCTGGCCTGGCCTGTGGTTGGCCTGGCCTGGCCTGGCCTGGCCTGGCCTGGCCTGGCCTGGCCTGGCCTGGCCTGGCCTGGCCTGGCCCGGCCTGGCCTGGCCTGGCCTGGCCTGGCCTGGCCTGGCCTGGCCTGGCCTGGCCTGGCCTGGCCTGGCCTGGCCTGGCCTGGCCTGGCCTGGCCTGGCCTGGCCTGGCCTGGCCTGGCCTGGCCTGGCCTGGCCTGGCCTGGCCTGGCCTGGCCTGGCCTGGCCTGGCCGCCTGGCCTGGCCTGCTGGCCTGGCCTGAGCCTGGCCTGGCCTGGCCTGCTGGCTGGCCTGGCCCCTGGCCTGTGCCTGAGCCTGGCCTGGCTGGCCTGGCCTGCCTGGCCTGGCCTGGCCTGCCCTGGCCTGGCCTGGCTGGTTCCTGGCCTGGCCTGGCCTGGCCTGGCCCTGGCCTGGCCTGGCCTGGCCTGGCCTGGCCTGGCCTGGCCTGGCCTGGCCTAGCCTAGCCTGGCCTGGCCTGGCCTAGCCTAGCCTGGCCTGGCCTGGCCTGGCCTAGCCTGACCTGGCCTGGCCTAGCCTAGCCTAGCCTAACCTAGCCTGACCTAGCCTAGCCTAACCTAGCCTAACCTGGCCTGGCCTAACCTAACCTGACCTAACCTAACCTAACCTAACCTAACCTAACCTAACCTAACCTAACCTAACCTAGCCTAACCTAACCTAACCTAACCTAACCTAACCTAACCTAACCTAACCTAACCTAACCTAACCTAACCTAACCTAACCAGTCCGCGTCCAAACGCCACCCGAAACGGTCGAATCCACGTCGCTCCGCGCCTTAAAAAGTTTACTAAATTCAAAACAGTGGTTTTTTTAAGTTCTTCAGTATAGTGTTATATATCGTTAGATGCGCGCTTCTGCGATCTACCTAACGGTGTTAAATTCAGTTTTAAAAGTTTTAGTTTAATATTTTATTTCTTCATAAAAAACAAGTAAAATTTTTGAGTTTTTTGTCCTTTAAAAATACTTTTAGTTCTTCAAAAAATTGTTTTTGTGGTGTAGTGTAATACAGTGAATTAAGGCGGTCATTTCGACCTAATTTTGGTTGATAAGGGTCCACAACCAAGGATTCCATGGACGAAATACCGGAAAAGGTCAATAACTTTTTATTAAGATCTGTAAGGGTGACTTATTTTAGCTTAAAACGATAGTCCTAATTGAGGGCTATCGTCTGATACCCATTTTATAATTTTGGGCCAAAGAACAGATTTTCTAGAGCCAAATAACTTCAAAAATAAGGGTTTTGCCCACCAGCAAGCGGCCCCACAACACACAATTAATTTTATATGTCTATAAGATGCGCTAGACGGAAAGGTATCTTTTGACACATCTCACGACAAAATCGGACCAGAAATATCCTCTCGGACCAAGGGAAAACCGTTTTTTGGGGTTAACCACCCCCAAACATCAGAACACCAAATCCAAATTACAATAAGGACAAAGTACAGAAAATAACCTACCGACTGACACCAATATCATCAATATTCGCCCAGTAATTCAGGAACCACGACCAGGAATAGCTTGGAATCCAGGGTTTCCAGGGGATCCACACCTCCGAAAAATCGGAATCTACCACCATCTTATAGCCCGCACAAAATTCCATCGGATTAGTTCCAAACCGCACATCACACTTTTTCACCTGCCCAACTGGACACCAAGTCATCAGGCGACCAGCTGGAACAGCTCCTGCTCCAACACCAACAACTTGTCCTCTCCGCGGGCAGCCAGAAAACACCTATCACCACTACATTACGAGCAACAGCTGGCGAGCAATCCTGGTCCTTAACACAAGGTAGGGTGGATTACCAGCCCCATATTTTCAGATTTTTAACATTTTACAAATTTTACACTAAACCCATCGAGCTTGGGCTCATTCAAACCGGCTTGGCGAGTTCTATTTAATAGCGTTCACTGTTCCTTTCGTAAACCCCCCCCCATCCCACAATACAGGTTTTTCCCCCATAGCTACAAAATCTTCCCCCTCACCCCCACCCCTCGAGTTGGGTATCAAACAACTCAGCTCGAAGAGGTGTACACACCGGTCCATATTTTAGCCCCCCCTCACCCCCCTTCGCAGACATGTTACCAAGAACCCCTCCCAAATCATCTAAATCTGACATGCCGTCGCCTCAGACGACCACAGCAGCTGCTAGGAGGTCCCTAGTGGACACCCTGAGCCCGTCCTTTGCCCGTTCAGCTCCCCTGCGGAGTCCACATATATAGAGATGGCGAGAGACTACAGAAAGAAAGGCTTGGACGCGTTATTAGCCTCCCGCAACCTTAAGAGTGAGCTCAAGACCACGATCACAGAGGCAATAAACGGCCTCTTTGGAGTCATTGCCATGCTCGACCCTTCCACCCCCTCCCCTCCCAAACCCCTCACACCACAGGCCACTGATACCACGACTGCACCATCTAACGACACACAGCAACAACTACTACACAAACTCGAGGCCCACTCTCGGTTACTCGAGCAATCTAATAAGGCCCTGCAGGAACACACCAGGGTCCTAAAGGCATGTCCTAAACCCGCACCGACGGGGTTAATGCCAGGGGCGGAGGACCCGCATAGGATTTATCAATCCTACGCCAAGGCCGCCGCCACCCCCAAACCCCCTGCAGGCCCTTCTGTCGTAGTGTCCGGAGAGGGCCTCAATACAGCGGAGCAGATAATTGCGCAAATAACTCAAACAGTGAACTTCCGACAGGGCGGATACGCCCCGTTAAAGAGTAACTCCGCTCTCTAAAAATAAAAATTAAGCTCGTCTTTGAAAAGACGAGCATAAAAACTTACAGTCACACAGCTACAAAAAAACATCAACATCAAAACACAAGAAGAGAAACGGATCGATCCGATGATCATCCTCAAAGGTATCAAAAAAATAACACCCGAAATCGAATTAGAAAAAACCATAAAAGATCAGAACCCAACCCTCACCGAACACACCTTTAGCATTAAATTTATGGCCCAAAACAGGAACGTAACTTTATATAACGCGGTACTGAATACCACACCCTCTGCCTGGAAGGCGCTTGCCGACCTAGGCAAGGTAAACAGTAGGGATGCAGCGCGTCCATTGCAGCAACTTCTCACCGTTTAGGCAGTGTCAAAACTGCCTAAACTTCGGCCATACCAAGAGCCGCTGCCCTGCAACCACACCAACATGCGCCAAGTGCTCTGCTCACCATCCCACTACAGAGTGCAAGGCGCAAACACACAAGTGTGCCAATTGCAATGAACATAACGCCCAATACAAAACAAACACCGACACACAACACCGGGCCGACTCTGAAAACTGCCCCAAAGTTAAAGCTATGCGTGCCCGTGTTGAGGCCAAAGTTAATTACATATAAACATGCACAGGAACATTAAAATCATTCAGGCGAACCTTGACCGGTCTCGCAACGCCACTCAAAATTTAAACACCACTTTATCACAAATAAACTGGACATCGCCATCATATCTGAACCCTACACGAACAATAACACAGTTAAAAATATTGCAGGCCTCCGCGTGTTTCAGTCCGATTCGGCGGACACAACGAAAGCCTGCATTATAACCCCACACAGACATCAACGCACACATCATATCTCAATACACTACAGGGAATATAGTAGTTATCGTCTATACCCACTAAAACAAAAACTCTATACATTGCGTCGGTTTACGTTGAACCGAAAACCGACACCAACAACACCCTAGTTATACTAGACACATTCACAAAAACACACACTAACTCAAACATCGTAATTGGCGGCGACTTCAACGCGTGGCACATGCTTTGGGGCAGCCCCGAAGTAATACTCGGGGACTATACTTAACCGATATCATTAACTCTAATGATCTACACATAAGCAACACAGGCAATACACCCACATTCGAAACAATAACACACGGAACGGAGAGGTCATCTATTATCGACCTCACGCTCTCATCCATACACACATATCACCACATACACAAATGGGAAGTTAAACAGCGTTTATTCCCATCTACACAACACAATCCTATAGGATTCGTATTGGATTGCCAAACGGATCCTATACCACACGCCACAAATAATAGCACTTTTAAATACAACACCAGCAAGGCAAATTGGCACACGTTTAAAGAAATACTCCACACATTAATAACTCAACAACATACGCTCAAAACAAACATATTAACACTAACACCACAACAGTTAGACGAGTTTGTTCTATCCCTCACTGACACAATAAATAACGCCTGCTTGGAATCTTTCGCAATCAAGACAGGATTGAGGAAGCCTCAAGCACCCTGGTGGAGTGAAAACCTCGAACACCTGAAAAATAAATGCATTAGCCTACACCACAAAATACACACACACTCAAAACACAAGCGTACACCTCCTACAGACCTAATAAACACGTATCACGAGACAAAACTCGTATATACACAGACACTTAGAAAAGCATCTACAGACCATTTCAGACTATTCTGCAACGCACAAGGCGCAGAAGACGTCTGGTCTGTAACCAACAGATTACTCAAATCCAACAACTCCATTCAACCCCCGCACCCTTAAGGTTAACAACAAATACACAAGCAATGAGGAGGAGACATCACAAGCACTACTCACACATTTTTACCCCGACGACGCTCCGGATACGGACGTCAGACACACGAACATGCGCAACAACTCCAGTCTACTACCCGACACAGAGGACGACCCTCCGTTCACCTCTTCTGAAATAATCTCAGCGATTGAATCCATCCGACATACCAAAGCCCCAGGCAAGGACCACCTCACTAGTGACATCTGCCTGGTCTTTGCCCAAAATTACCCCGAGCTAATAACCAACGTTATGAATCGCTGCCTACAACTTTCACACTTCCCAACCATGTGGAAAGAGGCGATAGTCAGGGTTATGCCAAAACCTAATAAACCTGACTATACCAATCTTAGCTCATTCAGACCCATAGGGCTAATCCCTGTGTTCGGGAAAGTACTGGAGAAACTATTTGCCAAACGTCTTACATATAATGCGCACAAGCTTAAGCTACTGAACCGAGCACAATTCGGCTTCACCGAACAAACAAGCACTATACACGCCGTACAGAACACTTTAGACATCATACAAAACGCCAAACAACACAAACAACACACTATAGCCGTATCCCTCGATATCAAAGCCGCCTTCGATAACGCTTGGTGGCCGGCGGTATTGAGCGGATTACGGTTAGTCAAGTGCCCTCTCAATATATACAAACTAATACAAAATTATCTCACCAACAGAACAGTAACACTCCATATGGGCAATACAAGCACAACACACAATACACAAAGGGATGTATCCAGGGGTCGGCATGCGGTCCGATTCTCTGGAACATCATACTCAACACATTACTAAACACCACACTCCCACCAGGGTGCAACATCCAAGCGTTCGCGGACGATGTCATTTTACTTATCACACACAGAGACATCAAGGAATTAGAGCTTCAAGCTAATCATGCACTGAACATAGTTAAAGAATGGGGTGAAGGAGTCAAACTCCACTTCGGACCCGACAAGACACAGCTCATAGCCTTCTCTAATCCAGCGCAAACCTGTAAAATACACTTTGATAACACCTTACTACAGTTTACACACAAAATAAAATATCTAGGAATCATATTAGACAACAAACTCACTTTCAAACATCACATCACGTACATTACCACTAAAGCCACACATATATTTAATAAACTCACCCTCTTCACACGACCCACATAGGGACCACACCCAGAAAACATAAGGCTCATTTACCAGATGGTAATTGAGCCAATAATTACTTACGGTGCCTCGATCTGGGGCCACGCGGCCACTAAAAGATACAACAAAAAACTGCTTGCGAAAACACAGCGTGGGTTCGCTCTGCAGGCTCTCCTAGAGCTTTTAAAAACGTCTCCACCAATGCGGCCGTCGCTCTCGCGGGTTTCGTTCCCTTAGATCTTAAGGTCCTCGAGTCCTGCGAGATCGAGGGAGCACGTATTAAAGGCGTAAGCAAACACATACCGGATGACATCCCAGTTGAACGACCAACACCATTCACAGAACTCTTACACCCCGCCTCTAGACCACTCATTAAATACCGAACATATAAAAACAACCTCGACAAACACACGGCCGACAACACCATTAACATATACACAGACGGGAGCAAGCAAGAGGCGGGACAAACAGGAGCCGCTTACGTTGCTTACTCCCCGAATAACACACAAATAATACACCAATGGAAGCGGAAACTACACCCATCATGCACAGTGTTCCAGGCCGAACTGGTTGCCATAAAGGGAGCCAGCGACTGGATCACCTCACACTCACAAAAACAACCAAATAAAAACATACACACGTACGTAATAAACTCCGACTCAATGGCCGCACTTCAAGCTATTGGCCAAATAAACAACACACATAACATAGTCACAAGTATACACAAGAATATCTCCCACAACAAACACATTAACATCAAGTTCAACTGGGTTAAAGGTCATTCCGGGATCGCCGGAAATGAGGCGGCCGACGAGGCGGCCAAATCAGCTGCCAACTCACATACGAAATACTTTTATATACAATGCCCGATGGCATATATCAAACAACAGGCCAAACAAGAAACCGCTAGACTGTGGGACAAGCGGTTCAGCGACGAACCCACAGCTAAACACACTAAACACCTTTTACAGAATATTCAAAACATTAATACATTCATAAAACTATACCCAACCACATTCCAAATCACACAACTACTCACTGGGCATTCCTTCGCCAAAGACCACTTAAAACGCTTTCATATTACAGACAATGACACGTGTCCATGCGACACAAACACCACACAAACACTACAACACCTAATAGAGGAATGCCCACGCTTCGAACTCCTAAGATACAAACACTTACAAAAACACAGGAAATCCCACAATCCCTACTCCCTCATCAACAACAAACCCCAAACAATTGAATCCCTTCTAAGCATGGTCACTAAAATCATAGATGCAATTAAAGGTACAATAACCCACAAATAACAGGCTCGTAATCCACCCCAATCCAATCGTTATTTTGTTATTTTTAATATTATTTTTACTATTACCATATCATAAGCCTCTATATGTACATATAATTACTTTATATGTACAATACTCTCCTTTTGCACAAATTAAAGTATTGTCATAACATAGTATAATATTCATAATATGTGAACTTAAAACCTATGCAATAATTGTTAATTTTAAAAACAACCTTACATTAATACGTTAATCATAAGACTTTTATATTTAGATTTTACTTTAACACTGTATTCTTCAACAACAACATACTTAATATCAGTCTGACAACAAAGAAACATCCTGTTATCTTTACCATTACTATATTATAAGCCCTAACTTTAAATGTACAAAATTCTCCTCCTGCATACACTAAAGTATTGTTATTACGGAGTACTATGTTCAGAATATGTGAACTTAAACTTATACAATAATTGTTAATTACAAAACAACCTTACAGTAAACCGTTAATCATAAGACTTTTATAGTCAGATTTTACTTTAAATTCTACTTTAGCACTGTATTCACCCATTGCGAAAGAAATGTATTAGCTCATAAGACCCTCGTATTTAACATTTAAGATTTTTGTATTATTATAAGATTAGCTAGAATAGTATTAGCTTAGAAACTTTAACGTAACTTAATCAAAATTGTAAACAGATTCACTTATAAAAGTTACACTCGAAATTTTGTTATTATTAGTCTTCTAAAATATTAATAAAACTTTGTAAATTTAGTTATAAGAAATTAGTGTATAAGACGCGGACTCTATCAAGGTGGCTGAGGAAAGTCATTGTATCAAATAGCAAAACTGACCCTCAACCACCTAACCCATGTCCAAATTTAATATATTTGTTAAATAAATAATAAACACATTGTACTGAAAAACTTAATTTTTAGCTTAGCTTCCTCGGCCCCAGGACGTAAGTCGCCGGGGAGGTAGACCCACTAGCAATAAAAAAAGAAAAAAAAAAAGAAAAAATTTTAACCTGGCCTAGCCTGACCTGCGCCTGGCCTGGCCTCCAGGGCGCTGGCCTGGCCCTGGTCCTGGTCCCTGGCCCTGGCTAACCTGGCCTGGCCTGGGGCCTGGCCTGGCCTGGCCTGGCCTGGCCTGGCCTGGCCTGGCCTGGCCTGGCCTGGCCTGGCCCTGGCCTGGCCTGGCCTGGCCTGGCCTGGCCTGGCCTGGCCTGGCCTGGCCTGGCCTGGCCTGGCCTGGCCTGGCCTGGCCTGGCCTGGCCCTGGCCTGGCCTGGCCCTGGCCTGGCCTGGCCTGGCCTGGCCTGGCCTGGCCTGGCCTGGCCTGGCCTGGCCTGGCCTGCCTGGCCTGGCCTGGCCTGGCCTGGCCTGGCCTGGCCTGGCCTGGCCTGGCCTGGCCTGGCCTGGCCTGGCCTGGCCTGGCCTGGCCTGGCCTGGCCTGGCCCCTGGCCTGGCCTGGCCTGGCCTGGCCTGGCCTGGCCTGGCCTGGCCTGGCCTGGCCTGGCCTGGCCTGGCCTGGCCTGGCCTGGCCTGGCCTGGCCTGGCCTGGCCTGGCCTGGCCTGGCCTGGCCTGGCCTGGCCTGGCCTGGCCTGGCCTGGCCTGGCCTGGCCTGGCCTGGCCTGGCCTGGCCTGGCCTGGCCTGGCCTGGCCTGGCCTGGCCTGGCCTGGCCTGGCCTGGCCTGGCCTGGCCTGGCCCTGGCCTGGCCTGGCCTGGCCTGGCCTGGCCTGGCCTGGCCTGGCCTGGCCTGGCCTGGCCTGGCCTGGCCTGGCCTGGCCTGGCCTGGCCTGGCCTGGCCTGGCCTGGCCTGGCCTGGCCTGGCCTGGCCTGGCCTGGCCTGGCCTGGCCTGGCCTGGCCTGGCCTGGCCTGGCCTGGCCTGGCCTGGCCTGGCCTGGCCTGGCCTGGCCTGGCCTGGCCTGGCCTGGCCTGGCCTGGCCTGGCCTGGCCTGGCCTGGCCTGGCCTGGCCTGGCCTGGCCTGGCCTGGCCTGGCCTGGCCTGGCCTGGCCTGGCCTGGCCTGGCCTGGCCTGGCCTGGCCTGGCCTGGCCTGGCCTGGCCTGGCCTGGCCTGGCCTGGCCTGGCCTGGCCTGGCCTGGCCTGGCCTGGCCTGGCCTGGCCTGGCCTGGCCTGGCCTGGCCTGGCCTGGCCTGGCCTGGCCTGGCCTGGCCTGGCCTGGCCTGGCCTGGCCTGGCCTGGCCTGGCCTGGCCTGGCCTGGCCTGGCCTGGCCTGGCCTGGCCTGGCCTGGCCTGGCCTGGCCTGGCCTGGCCTGGCCTGGCCTGGCCTGGCCCTGGCCTGGCCTGGCCTGGCCTGGCCTGGCCTGGCTAACCTGGCCTGGCCTGGCCTGGCCTGGCCTGGCCTGGCCTGGCCTGGCCTGGCCTGGCCTGGCCTGGCCTGGCCTGGCCTGGCCTGGCCTGGCCCTGGCCTGGCCTGGCCTGGCCTGGCCTGGCCTGGCCTGGCCTGGCCTGGCCTGGCCTGGCCTGGCCTGGCCTGGCCTGGCCTGGCCTGGCCTGGCCTGGCCTGGCCTGGCCTGGCCTGGCCTGGCCTGGCCTGGCCTGGCCTGGCCTGGCCTGGCCTGGCCTGGCCTGGCCTGGCCTGGCCTGGCCTGGCCTGGCCTGGCCTGGCCTGGCCTGGCCCTGGCCTGGCCTGGCCTGGCCTGGCCTGGCCTGGCCTGGCCTGGCCTGGCCTGGCCTGGCCTGGCCTGGCCTGGCCTGGCCTGGCCTGGCCTGGCCTGGCCTGGCCTGGCCTGGCCTGGCCTGGCCTGGCCTGGCCTGGCCTGGCCTGGCCTGGCTGGCCTGGCCTGGCCTGGCCTGGCCTGGCCTGGCCTGGCCTGGCCTGGCCTGGCCTGGCCTGGCCTGGCCTGGCCTGGCCTGGCCTGGCCTGGCCTGGCCTGGCCTGGCCTGGCCTGGCCTGGCCTGGCCTGGCCTGGCCTGGCCTGGCCTGGCCTGGCCTGGCCTGGCCTGGCCTGGCCTGGCCTGGCCTGGCCTGGCCTGGCCTGGCCTGGCCTGGCCTGGCCTGGCCTGGCCTGGCCTGGCCTGGCCTGGCCTGGCCTGGCCTGGCCTGGCCTGGCCTGGCCTGGCCTGGCCTGGCCTGGCCTGGCCTGGCCTGGCCTGGCCTGGCCTGGCCTGGCCTGGCCTGGCCTGGCCTGGCCTGGCCTGGCCTGGCCTGGCCTGGCCTGGCCTGGCCTGGCCTGGCCTGGCCTGGCCTGGCCTGGCCTGGCCTGGCCTGGCCTGGCCTGGCCTGGCCTGGCCTGGCCTGGCCTGGCCTGGCCTGGCCTGGCCTGGCCTGGCCTGGCCTGGCCTGGCCTGGCCTGGCCTGGCCTGGCCTGGCCTGGCCTGGCCTGGCCTGGCCTGGCCTGGCCTGGCCTGGCCTGGCCTGGCCTGGCCTGGCCTGGCCTGGCCTGGCCTGGCCTGGCCTGGCCTGGCCTGGCCTGGCCTGGCCTGGCCTGGCCTGGCCCTGGCCTGGCCTGGCCTGGCCTGGCCCTGGCCTGGCCTGGCCTGGCCTGGCCCTGGCCTGGCCTGGCCTGGCCTGGCCTGGCCTGGCCTGGCCTGGCCTGGCCTGGCCTGGCCTGGCCTGGCCTGGCCTGGCCTGGCCTGGCCTGGCCTGGCCTGGCCTGGCCTGGCCTGGCCTGGCCTGGCCTGGCCTGGCCTGGCCTGGCCTGGCCTGGCCTGGCCTGGCCTGGCCTGGCCTGGCCTGGCCTGGCCTGGCCTGGCCTGGCCTGGCCTGGCCTGGCCTGGCCTGGCCTGGCCTGGCCTGGCCTGGCCTGGCCTGGCCTGGCCTGGCCTGGCCTGGCCTGGCCTGGCCTGGCCTGGCCTGGCCTGGCCTGGCCTGGCCTGGCCTGGCCTGGCCTGGCCTGGCCTGGCCTGGCCTGGCCTGGCCTGGCCTGGCCTGGCCTGGCCTGGCCTGGCCTGGCCTGGCCTAGCCTGGCCTGGCCTGGCCTGGCCTGGCCTGGCCTGGCCTGGCCCTGGCCTGGCCTGGCCTGGCCTGGCCTGGCCTGGCCTGGCCTAAAACCTGGCCTGGCCTGGCCTACAGCCTGGCCTAAACCTGACCTTGGCCTAACCCTAACCTAACCTAACCTAACCTAACCCTAACCCTAACCTTTTTTTTTTTTTTTTTTTTTTTTTTATGAAGGAGGTTAAAATGCACAAATGCAGGCCCGCGGGCGTATGCAGTCGCTACCGCGGGGACTGTGGGGATGGCGTTCTCAAAGTCCCTCTGCTAATCAGAGGGGAAAGGCCGGACCCACTAAAAATTCCTCCTGAACCCTCCATACCGCCTGCGGTACCAGACTACACCCATTCTGAATGAATGCCGTCCGGCACCGCATTGAGCTCCCCGGGGGTCGCACTAGGCATTCAACCCAGAAAGCTCAGGCGGGTATGTCCGCATAAGGGCCTGGCGACGACGCAGTGGGACGCAGTTGGACCCACGCAACTATGCGTATATTGGGCCCACCCTGCGCCTGCCCACCCTTCACCTTGCCGTCGCCAAGCACAACCCCTCCGGTCGATTCAACGCACCTCCCGCTGACGATCGACAGCCGGAAAACCGGCAAACCGGCCCCACGAAACCGAAAAACCGGTAAACCGGAAAACCGGTAAGCCGAGCCCTGGCCCCACGAAACCAGAAAACCGGTAAACCGAAAAACCGGTAAAACCGGAAAACCGGCCCCATGAGGCCGGAAAGGCCGGTAAACCGGAAAACCGGGAAACCGGTAAAGCCGGCCCCCATGAAACCGGAAAAACCGGTAAGCCGGAAGGCCGGAAAACCGGTAAACCGGCCCCATGGAACCGGAAAAACCGGGTAAACCGGAGGACCGGAAAACCGGTAAGGCCGGCCCCATGAGACCGGAAAAACCGGTAAACCGGAAAGCCGGTGGAGCCGGCCGGTGAAGCCGGCCCCCACCTGAAACCAGAAGGCCGGTAAACCGGCCGTGAGGGCCGGAAAACCGGTAAGCCGGCCCCCTGCGGGACCAGAAGAACCGGCAAACCGGAAGAACCGATCGCCATGCCTCATGGCTGCCCTAGTATTGCTGCAACAACACTCGGCAGCGAGAGGTCCGTCCAAACGACCGACACCAGGTCGAGACAGTGTTGCCTCAACCAAGTGGCACATTCGGCCAGGGTGTGCAGTCACCACCCCTGAATCGCGGCACAGCGTCTCCAGATCCCCCAACAGGCTGGTGCAGCTATGATGGTTGTGCCACACCAACCTCCATGGGAGCGTTCCCCACAGTTGTCCCAGTCCTTTGGGCTCCCAGGCCCTTCGTCACCTTCGGAGGGGTTGCAGGCCCTTCCCGCCATCTTATGGTCTGCTGGCTTCCCAGCCGTTGAGCAGACCACGCAATGCAGCTCTTTCGAGCTGCATTCATTAACCTTGTGGCCAGCAACCCCACATCGATAGCACACCTCCGCCAAGTCCATCGTTGAGTCACAAGTGGCTCGCACGTGACCAACTTCTGGCACTGTAGCACCTCAAAGGGCGGTCCTCTCGGATTTCAACCCGACAGGAGCTCCACCCAATGAGGAGCTTTCCTTGGCACACTTTCTGGGCGGCGGCGACCGGACACATGAGGAACATCTCCCCCAAGCCCCGTATCCCACGCCTCAAAATCTTACCCGGCTTGATCGCTTCAGCCGGGCACCCTGGCCATGGCAGCCACCGCCTCCGTCACATCCCTCTCAGTGACGCTGTCGTCAAGGTCCCGAATAAGGAGGTCCGCACATTTGACGGGCCTCCCCACCAAGGCCTCCCCGACAGCACCACACGAAGCCTGTCCGCCAGGGCATCAGCCTTCTCCTCTCTGTCAACCCCCGGCACCTCCAGCATCCGAGCTCCCGTTGCCGTTAGCCGGATGCTGATAGTTTTCATACCAATCTCAGCCAGGTTTATACCATTTCTTGCCTTGAGTAGCACATCGGCATACGTCACCCCCGCTCCACCGCCTCCCTCCGCAATGTGATGACCACTGCGGAAGTTTTTCGGCAGGTGAGCGAAGGCTGGCACCCTGACAGACCTCTCTATAACTGCCACTCGCCCAGCCGAGGGCCCTGCGCCGCACCTGACACTCCATGGTCCTCTGACCGGCCAACACGGCCACTTCCCCCCACTCACAGGGGAAGGACCGGCACAGCAGGAGAACCACCCTTCTTTCCCTTTACCCTTCTTTTTTGCTGACGGTCGCCCAGCTTCCGTCACTAGGACCCCCAGAGACCCAGGGGCCCCGAAAGACCTGGGGCCTCCGGGACTCTGCTCCCCTCAAAATCTTCAGGGCCCCTGGGTCCCCACCCACATTCAGGCCACCGTGCCCCGACCCCCAACGAACCCTCACGGGTGCTGGCCCAAGGGCCCTGCGAAATTCAGGGCCACCGGCCCCTCCCTCTCCACAAAACGCTCAGGGGCTCCCCGGACCACGGGCCGATGCCGCCAGCGGAGGACGCAGCACAGGCTCAGGGAGGAGCCTGTCCCCAAAATCCCCCAAGCTTGGCATCTAGCATGCCCCCAACAGCCCACATCACCTCCCCCATAAGGCTCTCCTTCACCCCATCCAAAAGCCCCTCCATCATTTGACGGAGGGCATCCGGAATGGAGGGGACCCTCCACCGACACAGGGTGTCCCTTTGTCTGCGCTAAGTGCGCAGTGCTCTCATGGAACTCCCTCCTAAGGGCCAGGCAAGCTCCAGACCCAGGTCTTTTACCTGGGCCCTCAGGCCTGAACATTGTCCCTCAGGAGGCGCCTCCCCCTCATCCCCTCCCAGGCATCTCTCCGCGAGATCCTCCACGATCTCAGCCACCTCCTTGGCCTGCAACCTTCCAGGTCGCGGACAAACTCACCCTTTGAGGTTGCCCGACTTCGCCGCAATTTCGAAAATGCGACGAACCCGCACAGCCGTCCGCTCCTTTATCTCAGGAATGCCAAGGAGGATGACATCGTCCAACTCCTCCTCCCCGGATGACCTCACAATCCTGATATCCACACGGGTGGGAGCCCCATAATCGGAGAGATTCCCCGCACCTTCTAACCTCTCTGCAAGGCGAGCGCAAGCGTTCTGACGCCGACACTAACTCTCCTCCGCCTCCTCCAACCCTACCACATGAGAAGCCGCCTTTTTCGGCTTACCCTTGTTCGGTGGAGAACAAGTTTCCTTGTTGTTGCCAACCGGGCTTTTAGTATGCGCCCGCTTCCTCTCACCGGAGCACTCCACGATACCCACATCGTCGTCGCTATCCGAGGACGACGAAAACACCAACCCTTTAGCTCGCCTCATATTAAGGTGCTACTAGATCCTACCCCCAACTAACATTAGAGTCGACGACTCAACCCCCTACCCAATAAATATATAAATAAATAAATATATAAATGAATAAAGAACTGAGTACAATACACCACACAAATACAATCTTAATTCTAAAATCTTAATTCTAAATAATTAAAACTAAAATTTATTGTTCCAATCCACTTCGGTGTGACGAAATCCAATCTTCGGACGCCCACTCACTTCGGTGTGAGAGACGTCCAACCTTCAGCTGTCCACCAAACTTGTCAACAACAAGATGGCGGACCAACGCGTCTGGGAAAAAACCCCAACCTTGGCCCCAAACTTGTAAACAACAAGATGGCGGACCGAAGCTTCACTAACTTGCCCGACCTTGGCACCCAACTAGTAAACAAGATGGCGGGCCGACAGTTCACTTTCAATTATTCACAAATAATTTCCACCTTTTCCTCCAATCTCGATGAGCATCAACTCAAACAGCTCGCCTCCAGAAGATAGAGATGATAGTAATACTATCTTCGCAGATGCACCTCCGCCAAAAGGCAAACCAACAATGTAGCTCTCAAGCAATTTAAATTATAATGGCCAAACTAATGGGCCAAAAATAAAAATTGATAAACTCACAGTTGCACCTTAATCCAGTTCACAATTAGGACACATAAAATTTATGTGTCGTCGCGTGACATTTATTTTTTAAAAAGATACCACAAAAACTAACTTCGGGTCAATTTCACATCACTCCATTTGTGCCTTGCAGTTAATTAAGTACTTAACATACAAAGAGCACACACACATATAAAGAATCAGTGATTACTACTGAATCCTTTAACACGACTCAAAAGATTTTCCGCCACTAAAAACCCACCATGAGATTTTTCAAACTGGGGGCGAACGGAAACACAGTGATCGCCTACGACGGCTCGACGCGTACTCAGCCTAACCTAACCTAACCTGGCCTGGCCTGGCCTAACCTGGCCTGGCCTGGCCTGGCCTGGTGGCTGGCTTGCCTGGCCTGGCCTGGCTGGCCTGGCCTGGCCTGGCCTGGCTGGCCTGGCTGGCCTGGCCTGGCCTGGCCTGGCCTGGCCTGGCCCAACCTGGCCTGGCCTGGCCTGGCCTGGCCTGGCCTGGCCTGGCCTGGCCTGGCCTGGCCTGGCCTGGCCTGGCCTGGCCTGGCCTGGCCTGGCCTGGCCTGGCCTGGCCTGGCCTGGCCTGGCCTGGCCTGGCCTGGCCTGGCCTGGCCTGGCCTGGCCTGGCCTGGCCTGGCCTGGCCTGGCCTGGCCTGGCCTGGCCTGGCCTGGCCTGGCCTGGCCTGGCCTGGCCTGGCCTGGCCTGGCCTGGCCTGGCCTGGCCTGGCCTGGCCTGGCCTGGCCTGGCCTGGCCTGGCCTGGCCTGGCCTGGCCTGGCCTGGCCTGGCCTGGCCTGGCCTGGCCTGGCCTGGCCTGGCCTGGCCTGGCCTGGCCTGGCCTGGCCTGGCCTGGCCTGGCCTGGCCTGGCCTGGCCTGGCCTGGCCTGGCCTGGCCTGGCCTGGCCTGGCCTGGCCTGGCCTGGCCTGGCCTGGCCTGGCCTGGCCTGGCCTGGCCTGGCCTGGCCTGGCCTGGCCTGGCCTGGCCTGGCCTGGCCTGGCCTGGCCTGGCCTGGCCTGGCCTGGCCTGGCCTGGCCTGGCCTGGCCTAGCCTGGCCTGGCCTGGCCTGGCCTGGCCTGGCCTGGCCTGGCCTGGCCTGGCCTGGCCTGGCCTGGCCCTGGCCTGGCCTGGCCTGGCCTGGCCTGGCCTGGCCTGGCCTGGCCTGGCCTGGCCTGGCCTGGCCTGGCCTGGCCTGGCCTGGCCTGGCCTGGCCTGGCCTGGCCTGGCCTGGCCTGGCCTGGCCTGGCCTGGCCTGGCCTGGCCTGGCCTGGCCTGGCCTGGCCTGGCCTGGCCTGGCCTGGCCTGGCCTGGCCTGGCCTGGCCTGGCCTGGCCTGGCCTGGCCTGGCCTGGCCTGGCCTGGCCTGGCCTGGCCTGGCCTGGCCTGGCCTGGCCTGGCCTGGCCTGGCCTGGCCTGGCCTGGCCTGGCCTGGCCTGGCCTGGCCTAACCTGGCCTAGCCTGGCCTGGCCTGGCCTGGCCTGGCCTGGCCTGGCCTGGCCTGGCCTGGCCCTGGCCTGGCCTGGCCTGGCCTGGCCTGGCCAGCCTGGCCTTAGCCTGGCCTGGCCTGGCCTAACCTAACCTAACCTAACCTAACCTAACCTAACCCTAACCTAACCTAACCTAACCTAACCTAACCTAACCTAACCTAACCTAACCTAACCTAACCTAACCTAACCTAACCTAACCTAACCTAACCTAACCTAACCTAACCTAACCTAACCTAACCTAACCTAACCTAACCTAACCTAACCCAACCTAACCTAACCTAACCTAACCCAACCTAACCTAACCTAACCTAACCTTTTTTTTTTTTTTTTTTTTTTTATGAAGGAGGTTAAAATGCACAAATGCAGGCCCGCGGGCGTATGCAGTCGCTACCGCGGGGACTGTGGGGATGGCGTTCTCAAAGTCCCTCTGCTAATCAGAGGGGAGAAGCCGGACCCACTAAAAATTCCTCCTGAACCCTCCATACCGCCTGCGGTACCAGACTACACCCATTCTGAATGAATGCCGTCCGGCACCGCATTGAGCTCCCCGGGGGTCGCACTAGGCATTCAACCCAGAAAGCTCAGGCGGGTATGTCCGCATAAGGGCCTGGCGACGACGCAGTGGGACGCAGTTGGACCCACGCAACTATGCGCATATTGGGCCCACCCTGCGCCTGCCCACCCTTCACCTTGCCGTCGCCAAGCACAACCCCTCCGGTCGATTCAACGCACCTCCCGCCGACGATCGACAGCCGGAAAACCGGCAAACCGGCCCCACGAAACCGAAAAACCGGTAAACCGGAAAACCGGTAAACCGGAAACCCGGCCCCACGAAACCAGAAAACCGGTAAACCGAAAAACCGGTAAAACCGGAAAACCGGCCCCACGAAACCAGAAAACCGGTAAACCGGAAAACCGGTAAACCGAAAAACCGTTAAAACCGGAAAACCGGCCCCATGAAACCGGAAAAACCGGTAAACCGGAAAACCGGTAAACCGGCCCCATGAAACCAGAAAACCGGTAAACCGAAAACCGGTAAAACCGGAAAACCGGCCCCATGAAACCAGAAAAACCGGTAAACCGGAAAACCGGTAAACCTGCCCCATGAAACCGGAAAAACCGGTAAACCGGAAAACCGGAAAACCGGTAAACCGGCCCCATGAAACCGGAAAAACCGGTAAACCGGAAAACCGGAAAACCGGTAAACCGGCCCCACGAAACCAGAAAACCGGTAAACCGGAAAACCGGAAAACCGGTAAACCGGCCCCGCGAAACCAGAAGAACCGGCAAACCGGAAGAACCGATCGCCATGCCTCATGGCTACCTAGTATTGCTGCAACAACACTCGGCAGCGAGAGGTCCGTCAAACGACCGACACCAGGTCGAGACAGTGTTGCCTCAACCAAGTGGCACATTCGGCCAGGGTGTGCAGTCACCACCCCTGAATCGCGGCACAGCGTCTCCAGATCCCCCCCCAACAGGCTGGTGCAGCTATGATGGTTGTGCCACACCAACCTCCATGGGAGCGTTCCCCACAGTTGTCCCAGTCCTTTGGGCTCCCAGGCCCTTCGTCACCTTCGGAGGGTTGCAGGCCCTTCCCGCCATCTTATGGTCTGCTGGCTTCCCAGCCGTTGAGCAGACCGCGCAATGCAGCTCTTTCGAGCTGCATTCATTGGCCTTGTGGCCAGCAACCCCACATCGATAGCACACCTCCGCCAAGTCCATCGTTGAGTCACAAGTGGCTCGCACGTGACCCAACTTCTGGCACTTGTAGCACCTCAAAGGGCGGTCCTCTCGGATTTCAACCCGACAGGAGCTCCACCCAATGAGGAGCTTTCCTTGGCACACTTTCTGGGCGGCGGCGACCGGACACATGAGGAACATCTCCCCCAAGCCCCGTATCCCACGCCTCAAAATCTTACCCGGCTTGATCGCTTCAGCCGGGCACCCACCCATGGCAGCCACCGCCTCCGTCACATCCCTCTCAGTGACGCTGTCGTCAAGGTCCCGAATAAGGAGGTCCGCACATTTGACGGGCCTCCCCACCAAGGCCTCCCCGACAGCACCACACGAAGCCTGTCCGCCAGGGCATCAGCCTTCTCCTCTCTGTCAACCCCCGGCACCTCCAGCATCCGAGCTCCCGTTGCCGTTAGCCGGATGCTGATAGTTGCAATACCAATCTCAGCCAGGTTTATACCATTTCTTGCCTTGAGTAGCACATCGGCATACGTCACCCCCGCTCCACCGCCTCCCTCCGCAATGTGATGACCACTGCGGAAGTTTTCGGCGGAGTGAGCGAAGGCTGCACCCTGACAGACCTCTCTATAACTGCCACTCGCCCAGCCGAGGGCCCTGCGCCGCGACTCACTCCATGGTCCTCTGACCGGCCAACACGGCCACTTCCCCCACTCACAGGGGAAGGACCGGCACAGCAGGAGAACCACCCTTCTTTCCCTTACCCTTCTTTTTGCTGACGGTCGCCCAGCTTCCGTCACTAGGACCCCCAGAGACCCGGGGCCCCGAAAGACCTGGGGCCTCCGGGACTCTGCTCCCCTCTAAATCTTCGGGACCCTGGGTCCCCACCACATTCGGGAGCCACCGTGCCCCGACCCCCCAACGAACCCTCACGGGTGCCTGAGCCCAGGGGCCCTGCGAAATTCAGGGCCACCGGCCCCCCCTCTCCACAAAACGCTCAGGGGCTCCCCGGACCACGGGCCGATGCCGCCAGCGGAGGACGCAGCACAGGCTCAGGGAGGAGCCTGTCCCCAATCCCCGCAAGCTTGGCATCTAGCATGCCCCCAACAGCCCGCATCACCTCCCCCATTAGGCTCTCCTTCACCCCATCCAACAGCCCCTCCATCATTTGACGGAGGGCATCTGGAGTGGAGGGAGCCTCCACCGACACGGGGTGTCCCTTTGTCTGCGGTAAGTGCGCAGTGCGCTCATTGAACTCCCTCCTAAGGGCCGCAAGCTCAAGACCCAGGTCTTTAACCTGGGCCCTCAGGCGAACATTGTCCCTTAGGAGACGCCTCCCTCATCCCCTCCCAGGCATCTCTCCGCGAGATCCTCCACGATCTCGTTCACCTCCTTGGCCGCAACCTTTTGGGTCGCGGACGAACTCACCCTTGAGGTTGCCCGACTTCGCCGCAATTTCAAAAATGCGACGAACCCGCACAGCCGTCCGCTCCTTTATCTCAGGAATGCCAAGGAGGATAACATCGTCCAACTCCTCCTCCCCGGATGACCTCACAATCCTGATATCCACACAGGTGGGAGCCCCATAATCGGAGAGATTCCCCGCACCTTCTAACCTCTCTGCAAGGCGAGCGCGAGCGTTCTGACGCCGCAACTCTCCCTCCGCCTCCTCCAACCCTACCACATGAGAAGCCGCCTTTTTCGGCTTACCCTTGTTCGGTGGAGAACAAGTTTCCTTGTTGTTGCCAACCGGGCTTTTAGTATGCGCCCGCTTCCTCTCACCGGAGCACTCCACGATACCCACATCGTCGTCGCTATCCGAGGACGACGAAATCACCAACCCTTTAGCTCGCCTCATATCAAGGTGCTACTAGATCCTACCCCCCAACTAACATTAGAGTCGACGACTCAACCCCCTACCCAATAAATATATAAATAAATAAATATATAAATGAATAAAGAACTGAGTACAATACACCACACAAATACAATCTTAATTCTAAAATCTTAATTCTAAATAATTAAAACTAAAATTTATTGTTCCAATCCACTTCGGTGTGACGAAATCCAATCTTCGGACGCCCACTCACTTCGGTGTGAGAGACGTCCAACCTTCAGCTGTCCACCAAGCTTGTCAACAACAAGATGGCGGACCAACGCGTCACGGAAAAAAACCCCAACCTTGGCCCCAAACTTGTAAACAACAAGATGGCGGACCGAAGCTTCACTAACTTGCCCGACCTTGGCACCCAACTAGTAAACAAGATGGCGGGCCGACAATTCACTTTCAATTATTCACAAATAATTTCCACCTTTTCCTCCAATCTCGATGAGCATCAACTCAAACAGCTCGCCTCCAGAAGATAGAGATGATAGTAATACTATCTTCGCAGATGCACCTCCCGCCAAAAGGCAAACCAACAATGTAGCTCTCAAGCAATTTAAATTATAATGGCCAAACTAATGGGCCAAAAATAAAAATTGATAAACTCACAGTTGCACCTTAATCCAGTTCACAATTAGGACACATAAAATTTATGTGTCGTCGCGACACATAAAAAAGATACCACAAAAACTAACTTCGGGTCAATTTCCCACTCACTTTTGTGCCTTGCAGTTAATTAAGTACTTAACATACAAAGAGCACACACACATATAAAGAATCAGTGATTACTACTGAATCCTTTAACACAACTCAAAGATTTTCCGCCACTAAAAACCCACCATGAGATTTTTCAAACGCGGAGCGAACGAAAAACACAGTGATCGCTACGACGGCTCGACGCGTACTGAAAGGAATGTTCAATTACTTAACCACTTTGTAATTGCCATCCTCACACAGGAGTATCGATATAGTTGGGTGCCCACTGCACACTATAGAATCTCAACTGTGCCCACTATGTACGGTTTAAACACTCGCCCGGCACCGTACAGCCCTACCAAAGGCCGAGAATAAATATAAATTTACACTCGGACCGGGAATCGAACCCGGAACCTCACACCCACCACGGTCACATACAAAGCCGTTTGGCTATGAGGCCCTTTGAAAAGGAATGTTCAATTACTTAACCACTTTGTAATTGCCATCCTCACACAGGAGTATCGATATAGTTGGGTGCCCACTGCACACTATAGAATCTCAACTGTGCCCACTATGTACGGTTTAAACACTCGCCCGGCACCGTACAGCCCTACCAAAGGCCGAGAATAAATATAAATTTACACTCGGACCGGGAATCGAACCCGGAACCTCACACCCACCACGGTCACATACAAAGCCGCTTGGCTATGAGGCCCTTAAAAAGGAATGTTCAATTACTTAACCACTTTGTAATTGCCATCCTCACACAGGAGTATCGATATAGTTGGGTGCCCACTGCACACTATAGAATCTCAACTGTGCCCACTATGTACGGTTTAAACACTCGCCCGGCACCGTACAGCCCTACCAAAGGCCGAGAATAAATATAAATTTACACTCGGACCGGGAATCGAACCCGGAACCTCACACCCACCACGGTCACATACAAAGCCGCTTGGCTATGAGGCCCTTAAAAGGAATGTTCAATTACTTAACCACTTTGTAATTGCCATCCTCACACAGGAGTATCGATATAGTTGGGTGCCCACTGCACACTATAGAATCTCAACTGTGCCCACTATGTACGGTTTAAACACTCGCCCGGCACCGTACAGCCCTACCAAAGGCCGAGAATAAATATAAATTTACACTCGGACCGGGAATCGAACCCGGAACCTCACACCCACCACGGTCACATACAAAGCCGCTTGGCTATGAGGCCCTTAAAAGGAATGTTCAATTACTTAACCACTTTGTAATTGCCATCCTCACACAGGAGTATCAATATAGTTGGGTGCCCACTGCACACTATAGAATCTCAACTGTGCCCACTATGTACGGTTTAAACACTCGCCCGGCACCGTACAGCCCTACCAAAGGCCGAGAATAAATATAAATTTACACTCGGACCGGGAATCGAACCCGGAACCTCACACCCACCACGGTCACATACAAAGCCGTTTGGCTATGAGGCCCTTTAAAAAGGAATGTTCAATTACTTAACCACTTTGTAATTGCCATCCTCACACAGGAGTATCGATATAGTTGGGTGCCCACTGCACACTATAGAATCTCAACTGTGCCCACTATGTACGGTTTAAACACTCGCCCGGCACCGTACAGCCCTACCAAAGGCCGAGAATAAATATAAATTTACACTCGGACCGGGAATCGAACCCGGAACCTCACACCCACCACGGTCACATACAAAGCCGCTTGGCTATGAGGCCCTAAAAGGAATGTTCAATTACTTAACCACTTTGTAATTGCCATCCTCACACAGGAGTATCAATATAGTTGGGTGCCCACTGCACACTATAGAATCTCAACTGTGCCCACTATGTACGGTTTAAACACTCGCCCGGCACCGTACAGCCCTACCAAAGGCCGAGAATAAATATAAATTTACACTCGGACCGGGAATCGAACCCGGAACCTCACACCCACCACGGTCACATACAAAGCCGTTTGGCTATGAGGCCCTTTTAAAAGGAATGTTGAATTACTTAACCACTTGTAATTGCCATCCTCACACAGGAGTATCGATATAGTTGGGTGCCCACTGCACACTATAGAATCTCAACTGTGCCCACTATGTACGGTTTAAACACTCGCCCGGCACCGTACAGCCCTACCAAAGGCCGAGAATAAATATAAATTTACACTCGGACCGGGAATCGAACCCGGAACCTCACACCCACCACGGTCACATACAAAGCCGCTTGGCTATGAGGCCCTTAACCTAACCTAACCTAACCTAACCTAACCTAACCTAACCTAACCTAACCTAACCTAACCTAACCTAACCTAACCTAACCCAACCTAACCTAACCTAACCTAACCTAACCTAACCTAACCTAACCTAACCTAACCTAACCTAACCTAACCTGGCCTGGCCTAACCTGGCCTAACCCAACCTGGCCTGGCCTAACCTAACCTAACCTAGCCTAACCTGGCCTGACCCAACCTAACCTAACCTAACCTAACCTAACCTGGCCTAACCTGGCCTAACCTAACCTAACCTAACCTGGCCTAACCTAACCTAACCTAACCTAACCTAACCTAACCTAACCTGGCCTGGCCTGGCCTGGCCTAACCTAACCTGGCCTAACCTAACCTAACCTAACCTAACCTAACCTAACCTAACCTAACCTAACCTAACCTAACCTAACCTGGCCTAACCTAACCTGGCCTAACCTAACCTAACCTAACCTAACCTAACCTAACCTAACCTAACCTAACCTAACCTAACCCAACCTAACCTAACCTAACCTAACCTAACCTAACCTAACCTAACCTAACCTAACCTAACCTAACCTAACCTAACCTAACCTAACCTAACCTAACCTAACCTAACCTAACCTAACCTAACCTAACCTAACCTAACCTAACCTAACCTAACCTAACCTAACCTAACCTAACCTAACCTAACCTAACCTTTTTTTTTTTTTTTTTATAAAGGAGGTGAAAATGCACAAATGCAGGCCCGCGGGCGTATGCAGTCGCTACCGCGGGGACTGTGGGGATGGTTATCTCTTATCCCTCTGCTAATCAGAGGGAGAAACCCGACCCACTAAAAATTCCTCCTAAACCCTCCATATCGCCTGCAGTGCCAGACACATCCATTCTGAATGAATGACATCTGGCACCGCATTGAATTCCCCGGGGGTCGCACAAGGCATTCAACCCAGGGAATTCAGGCGAATATGTCCACATAAGGGCTCAACGACGGCGCAGTGGGACGCTGTTGGGCATAGCCCCCGCGCCCACGCCTCGCCGCCGCCGAGCACAACCCCTTCGGCCATCGCCACGCACCTCCCGCTGACGCTCAGCAGCCTCCTTCTGCAGCAAAACGCGCTCACAGAAGAAAGCTACCGCACGCCATGCCTCCTGGCTACCAAGCATTGCTGCAACAACGCTCGGTAGCGAGAGGTCCATCCCGATGACCGACACTAGGTCGTGGCGTTGCCTCGACCAAGTGGCACATTCAGCCAGGGTGTGCTCCGCCGTGTCCTCTGGGGCGCCACAATGGTGGCAGATGGGATAGGTTTCCCGTCCCGCCACCTTGTGCAGAAACCGTCCAAAGCACCCATGCCCGGACAGCATCTGCGCCATCCGAAAGGACACAGCTCCACTCGGACGATTTACCCATTCCCGTAAGAATGGGCGAATCGCCTCCACTGTTCGTACTCCCGCCCTAGGCATAGCCAGATCATAGGCCCACCTATCAAAGGTGTCCTCCCTGGCTTGCCTCCTCGCCGGTCCGACCAGTTCGGCCCATCGGCCATCTGCCCTCGTCTCACCCTTGAGACGATACAGAGCGCCTAGGGCCACCGCCTCCAACTCCCAGGGCGGGGTCCCCGCCAACAGGCACGCCGCCTCGAATGAGACAGTCCGGTAGCAGCGAGCTGCCCGAACCGCCATCACTCGCTGCGGCCTCCTGAGCAGGGTGCAGTTCTTCGCCCCCAACCTATCGTCCCATATTGGGGCCCCATACAAGGCCATACTGCGTATAACACCACAGTACAGCCTCCGCACACTCTGCTTAGGGCCCCCAATATTAGGCAGAAGCCGTGCTAGCGCCCCCGCCGCCCCCACCAACTTCCCCCGAGAGCCTTAAAGTGGGCCTCAAAGTTCCAGCGACCGTCCAAGACGAGACCAAGGTATTTCATCTTGGACGACACTGGAACCCCTACTCCTTCCACCATCAGGACCGCCCCAGGAGGTGGACCATTCCTAGGGCCATGGAACAATAGGGCGTCCGTCTTATCGAGAGACACCCTAAGGCCCAGGGCCCCTATCCGTCTAACAGTAAGGGAGGTGCCAACCGTTGCAAGTCGAGCCACCTCCCCATAGCTTGCCCCACTGGCCACTACGAGGGTATCGTCTGCGTAGCAGAAGACACGCAATCCTGGCAGAAGCGCCCCGCAACACCCAATCGTAGGCCATGTCCCACAGGAGTGGCCCTAGGACCGAGCCTTGAGGTACCCCACACCGCACAGGGTGGTAACAGACCGTGCCCTCTCTATTGAGTACACGATCTGTCTCCCCGCAAAATAGTCCCCCACTATTCGGCGCAGATACAGAGGGACCTCAAAAAATTCAAGGGCCTCTCCAACCACGCTAAAAGGGAGACTATTGAAGGCATTGGCAATATCTAATGATACTGCCAATGCGCTTCCTCCCCGCTAACCACCCCACCGGTGTGAGACCTCAGGTCCCGAAGAGCATCGAGCGTCGACCGACCCGCCCGAAAGCCGTACTGTGCCTCGCTCAGATCCGGCCCCTCAACAGAGAGGTGCCGGCACAACCGAGACGCCACGACCCACTCCAGCGCCTTGCCCGCCTCATCCAAAAGGACAATAGGGCGGTAAGCCGCCGAACTGTCCGCCGGGCGGCCCTCCTTCCGCACGAGACACAGTCGTCCCGTCTTCCAAGCCACCGGGAACCGTCCACCGCGCAAACACGCGGTGTACAGCTCCCGGACGGAGACCTCCATATGAGGGAGGACTACTGCCAAGACACGCGCATGCACACCATCAGGACCAGGTGCTTTCTTGCGGGCTTTGAGACGGGTCAGGATAGCCTCCATCTCTATATCAGAGACTTCCGGCGCCATCCCGCCCTCCCCGCCCGCCACCTCCACCACAGACGCCGCCATATTTGGAGGCACAATGTCGGGAGGCAAAGGAAACAGATCCGCCACCACCCGCTTCAGGAAGGTCGGTTCCAGACTCTCCACGAGAGGCATCCCCGTACCTTTCAGTCTCTTACGAGCCAATCGGTAGGGCGCCCCCACGGATCATCATCCAACCCCCGAAGCATCTCCTGATGGGCCCCTCCTTCGCCTCACAGATAGCCCCTGGAGAGCCTTCTTGCGATCATTATAGATCAAACGAAGGCCCTCCGTGACATTGGGACTATCTCCACTCCTCCGGCGACTCCTGTAGTAGGCCCTTCTGGCCTCGCCACATGCGCCCCGGAGATTGCCAATCTCCGACGTCCACCAGTAGACCGCTCTCCTCCCCTTCGGCGGCCTCCATTTGGGCATTGCCGCATCCGACACCCTTCGGAGACTTAGGCTCAGCCTGCCAGCTCCATCATCCACATCCAGAACACCAGTGGGCGCACACCACCCCTCTACAATGGCCACCTCCCCCGCAATCTGACGGTCAAGCCGGCGTATAGACCAGCGGGGGAAACTCATTCGATTGTGCCCCCGCACACCCCACCTCATCGAAGTAGAGACCCACATCCGGATATATCGATGATCCGATAGGGTCTCTACTCCATCCAGCACGCTCCATGCCGTCGTCACACGGGCCGCCGCCGCAGAAGCAAGGGTGACATCCACCCTTGAACTGCCCTGCGGGCGAACACAGGTGGGCTCCGTTCCCTCATTTAGGAAAACTAGGCCCAACTCCGCCGCCCACTCCTCCAGAACCGGGCCCCTCCGGCACGACATCCTGTCACCCCAAGTGGGAGACCTCGCATTAAGGTCTCCCATGAGGATAAGGGGTCGCGGGAGAGCCCTCCGTACGGCCAGGCCCATGGCGTCAAGGGAAACCCTCGAAGTGGCTCAGACTCTCATTGGGGGAAAAATACGCTCCTACGAGCGTCCAATCCCCCAATCAGCAAGAACGAATCCGGAACCTCTCTCTTAGGGAGAGAGGAGGACCATACGGCCGAGCAATTACAGCCGCATCACCTCGAAGGTCCCCCACCCACGAGCTCTGCCGCGACATATAGTGGGGCTCAGTGACGACGGCGGCCATCACACCCCACTCCGCCATCGACTGTAGGAACAAGTCCTGAGCCGCAGCGGAGCGTCTTAAATTCCCCCTGTAGAAAGCTAGTGTTGCTGTCAACCATTTTATTTGTTTGACAGCTCTACACCAACCTCCATGGGAGTGTTCCCTGCCACCGTGCTGGACGCTTTAGAAGCATACGGGGCCCTCCTCTGTCTAGGGGGGTTGCAGGCCCTACCCGCCATTTTGTGGTTCGCCGGCATCCCGGCCGCTGAGCAAACCACACAATGCAACTCTTTCGAGCTGCATTCATTGGCCTTATGGCCCGCAACCCCACATCGGTGGCAAGCCTCCTCCAGGCTGACCGCCGAGTCACATGTCGCACGCACATGACCCAGCTTTTGACATCTATAACACCTCAAAGGGCGCTCCTCCCGGATATCCACCCGGCAGGAACTCCACCCGATGAGGAGCCTCCCGCTCTTTATCTTATTGGCGGAGGCAACCGGGCACAGGAGGAACATCTCCCCCCATTCCATTCCCTTCCCCACGCCTTATTATTTTCCCCGGCTTGATAGCGGCCACTTGGCACCCCCCATGGCAGCCACCGCCTCCATCACATCCTTCTCGGTTATGCTGTCGTCAAGATCCCTAATGCGGAGGTCCGCACACTTGACGGGCCGCCCCACCACGGCCTCCTCCGACAGCACCGCTCTCAACTTTTCCGCTAGACGGTTCGCTTTCTCCTCCCGGCCTTCTCCAGGCACCTCCAGTATTCGAGCTCCGGTCGCCGTCACCCGGATGCCAACACGCTCAATGCCCAAGTCAGACAGACTGATAGCCTGCCTGGCCTTGGACAAAGCAACAGCGTAGGTGACCCCCGCTCCACCGCCCCCTGCAGCAGTGTGATAACCACTGCAGCAGTTGTCGGCGGGGCAAGGGAAGACCGCACCCCAACCGGTCTCTTCTCAGCCGCCGACTGCTCCGCCGGAGGACCTGCATCACCCTTAGCCGAAAGAACCGGTGCAGCGGGAAGACTGCCCGACTTCATCCCCTTGCTCTTTTTCCCCTTTTTGCCGGCCACTGTCGCCCAGTTTCCACTTACTGGAGGCGCCTCTGAAGAGACCCCTCCATTATTTTCTGAAACTCCCGGTGCATTTCCTCCGGGGCCCAAAGGCCCTAAACCATCTGAGGCCCCATGGGCCACGCCCCTGCGAGACCCTTAGGGGCTCTCTTTCCCTGGAGCCCCGAACAACACGAGGCCACCTGTGCCCCACACCCTACGGAATCCTTAGGAGCCCCCTGGGAACCACGGGCTGATGCCGCCAGCGGGGGCGCAGCACAGGCTCTGGAAGGAGCCTGTCCGCGATCCCCGCCAACTTGGCATCAAACATACCCCCCACAGCCCTCATCACCTCCCCCAACAGACTCTCCCTCACCCCGTCTAAAAGCCCCTCCATCATTTGACGGAGGGCATCCGGAGTGAAGGGACTCTCCCCCGAGACGGGGTTTCCCTTTAACTGCGCAAAGTGCGCAGTGCGCTCATTAAATTCCTTCCTAAGGGCCGCAAGCTCCAGACCCAGGTCTTTTACCTGGGCCCTCAGGCGAATGTTGTCTCTCTGGAGGCGCCCATCCTCATCCCCCTGAGGCATCTGTCGGCGAGATCCTCCACGATCTCGCTCACCTCCTTGGCTGCAACCTTAAGGTCGCGGACAAACACACCCTTGAGGTTACCCGACTTCGCCGCAATTTCAATGATGCGACGAACCCGCATAGCCGTCCGCTCCTTTATCTCGGGGAGCCGAAAGGAATGTTGAATTACTTAACCACTTGTAATTGCCATCCTCACACAGGAGTATCGATATAGTTGGGTGCCCACTGCACACTATAGAATCTCAACTGTGCCCACTATGTACGGTTTAAACACTCGCCCGGCACCGTACAGCCCTACCAAAGGCCGAGAATAAATATAAATTTACACTCGGACCGGGAATCGAACCCGGAACCTCACACCCACCACGGTCACATACAAAGCCGCTTGGCTATGAGGCCCTTAACCTAACCTAACCTAACCTAACCTAACCTAACCTAACCTAACCTAACCTAACCTAACCTAACCTAACCTAACCTAACCTAACCTAACCTAACCTAACCTAACCTAACCTAACCTAACCTAACCTAACCTAACCTAACCTAACCTAACCTAACCTAACCTAACCTAACCTAACCTAACCTAACCTAACCTAACCTAACCTAACCTAACCTAACCTAACCTAACCTAACCTAACCTAACCTAACCTAACCTAACCTAACCTAACCTAACCTAACCTAACCTGGCCTGGCCTAACCTAACCTAACCTAACCTAACCTAACCTAACCTAACCTAACCTAACCTAACCTAACCTAACCTAACCTAACCTAACCTAACCTAACCTGGCCTAACCTAACCCAACCTAACCTAACCTAACCTAACCTAACCTAACCTAACCTAACCTAACCTAACCTAACCTAACCTAACCTAACCTAACCTAACCTAACCTAACCTAACCTAACCTAACCTAACCTAACCTAACCTAACCTAACCTAACCTAACCTAACCTAACCTAACCTAACCTAACCTAACCTAACCTAACCTAACCTAACCTAACCTAACCTAACCTAACCTAACCTAACCTAACCTAACCTAACCTAACCTAACCTAACCTAACCTAACCTAACCTAACCTAACCTAACCTAACCTAACCTAACCTAACCTAACCTAACCTAACCTAACCTAACCTAACCTAACCTAACCTAACCAGTCCGCGTCCAAACGCCACCCGAAACGGTCGAATCCACGTCGCTCCGCGCCTTAAAAAAGTTTATTAAATTCAAAACAGTGGTTTTTCTTAAGTTTTCAGTATAGTGTGATATATCATTAGATGCGCGCTTCTGCGATCTACCTAACAGTGGTAAAATCATTTTAAAAAGTTTTAGTTTTATATTTTATTTCTTCAAAAAACATTAAAAATTTCAGTTTTTCAATTTTAAAAATAGTGTCAGTGTTCAAAAAATTGTTTTTATTGTGTGGTGTAATAGAGTGAATTAAGGCGGTCATTTCGACCTAATTTTGGTTGATAAGGGTCCACAACCAAGGATTCCATGGACGAAATACCGGAAAAAGGTCAATAACTTTTTATTAAGATCTGTAAGGGTAACTTATTATAGCTTAAAACGATAGTCCTAATTGAGGGCTATCGTCTGATACCCATTTTATAATTTTGGGCCAAAGAACAGATTTTTTAGAGCCAAATAACTTCAAAAATAAGGGTTTTGCCCACCAGCAAGCGGCCCCACAACACACAATTAATTTTATATGTCTATAAGATGCGCTAGACGGAAAGGTATCTTTTGACACATCTCACGACAAAATCGGAACAGAAATATCCTCTCGGACCAAGGGAAAACCGTTTTTTGGGGTTAACCACCCCCAAACATCAGAACACCAAATCCAAATTACGATAAGGACAAAGTACAGAAAATAACCTACCGACTGACACCAATATCATCAATATTCGCCCAGTAATTCAGGAACCACGACCAGGAATAGATTGGAATCCAGGGTTTCCAGGGGATCCACACCTCCGAAAAATCGGAATCTACCACCATCTTATAGCCCGCACAAGATTCCATCGGATTAGTTCCAAACCGCACATCACACTTTTTCACCTGCCCAACTGGACACCAGGTCATCAGGCGACCAGCTGGAACAGCTCCTGCTCCAACACCAACAACTTGTCCTCTCCGGGGGCAGCCAGAAAACACCTATCACCACTACATTACGAGCAACAGCTGCTGAGCAATCCTGTTCTTAAACATCAGGTAGGGTGGATTACCAGCCCCATATTTATAAATTTTTTAATATTTTTAAATTTTATCCTAAACCCGTCGAGCTTGGGCTTATTTAAACCGGCTCGGCGAGTTCTATTTGATAGTGTACATTGTTCCTTTCGCAAACCCCCCTCCACCCCACAAAACAGGTTTTTCCCCCCCGTTGCTACAAAATCTCCCCCCTCACCCCTACCCCCTCGAGTTGGGTATCAAACAACTCAGCTCGAAGAGGTGAATACACCTGTCCACATTTCAGCTCCCCCTCACCCCCCCTCACCCTCCACCAGCAAAATGTTACCCCGAACTCCACCCAAACCAACAAACAAAGCCCCTACTCCCTCTACGTCCGCAACACCAGCTAGACGGACCTTAGTAGAGATGTTGAGCCCGGCCTTCACTCGCGTAAAACGCCCAACAGAGTCGGCTCATATGGAGATGGCCAAAGAATACAGGCAGACGGGCCTACAAGCTCTCGCTGCCTCCCGCAACTTAAAAGGGAGCTAAAAACTGCTATCACAGAGGCAATCGAAGGCCTCTTCGGGGTCGTCGGCCTCATTGACCCCTCACCTACCACCCCTCCCAACCCTCCTGCCCCCGCACCGCACACACCACAGGCTACCAAAGCCACGATTACACCCTCAACGACTACACCGCCAACCGATATACACATACACACCACACAATTACTACAGAAACTCGAGGCCCACTCTCGGCTACTCGATGAATCGAATAAGGCCTTGCAGGAACACACCAGGGTTCTTAAGGCATCCCCTAAACCCGCGCCGCCGGAGATACAACCAGTGTCGGCGGACCCGCATAAGACTTATAAATCTTACGCTAAGGCCGCCGCCACCCCAAACCCCCTGCAGGGCCTTCCATCATCGTGTCCGGAGAGGGTCTAGACACAACAGAACAGATACTTACTCAAATTAGTAGAACCGTTAATTTCAGAGAGGGCGGATACGCCCCTTTAAGGGTCACCCCACTATCAAAACAAAAGATCAAACTCGTTTTTGAACGAGAAGAACATAAACAACACACAATTTCACGACTACAAAATAACACAAAAATAAACACTCAAGAGGAAAAACGCATAGACCCAATGATTATACTTAAAGGGATCTCTAAAAACATACCCGAATTCGAGCTTACAAAAACAATTAAAGACCAAAACACCACCTTAACTAAACATACATTTACCGTCAAATTCATAGCTAACAATAGGAACACTTCACTATATAACGCAGTACTAAACACCACACCCTCTGCCTGGAAGGCGTTTGCCGACCTAGGCAGAGTTAACATAGGGATGCAGCGGGTCCACAGTGACAACTTTTCACCGTTTAGGCAGTGTCAAAACTGTCTAAATTTCGGACACACAAAGAGCCGCTGCCCCAACACCACACCCACATGCGCCAAGTGCTCCGCTCACCATCCTACAGCGGAGTGCAAGGCCGAGGTACACAACTGCACCAATTGCGCAGAACATAACAAACAATTCAACACCAACACCGGCACTCTACACCGCGCCGACTCAGACAAATGCCCCAAAGTTACAGCCATGCGTGCCCGCGTTGAGGCAAAAATTAACTACATTTAAAACACACACAAAACACTAACTTAACATTAAATAACATAATGACACACAATCAAACAAATCAAACACTTACATTAACAGCGACCTCAACGCGCAGCACTTGCACTGGGGCATTTGTCTATCTACACAAAAACACGAAAACATCCACAATCCTTACCCCTTATTAAACAACGCAACCCTTCCCAAACCTCGTGTGCACTATCAAAGCCTTCTAAATGTTTATATCTTATATTTTTCACTTATATTTAACAATTAATCGGCAAGTAATCCGCCCTCACCCGTACAAAAATGTATATAGTCATTTCTCTCCATCTATAACCTTTTACACTGTTTACAATTACTATACTAACTACATAAATATTTAACCTAGATTTATTTTTTTTACGATTATTCTTTTATTTAAATCATACCTTGCTGTGCTAATACCATCTGCACTAAACATAAATTATAATATTAACTATAATTTTAACTCTATTTCACTTCATTTGTAATCTTGTTTGTGTAACTAGTTACGGACTATTCTATTACTAGGTTTAATATATACAAGCACAATTCACTATAGATTATCCCTGTTTGAGTTTAACCTTATATCAACTGTATGTGTAAATGTAAAACTTTCTATGCTTAATATTGTGCATAAGTAAATGCTAAACTTTACAGGCACATTATTAAAGCCCATCTGTTTAAACTTAATTTTATAACAACTGTTTTATTCCATTCTATTGTGTATTTTTACACCTTTATTTTACTTTAATTCTATATTTTGTTTGTGTTATGTTTAATGTTGGTGTTAGGAAGCGGACTTAAATTGGGCGGCTGAGGGAAGGTTATTGTATCTAATAGCAGAACCGACCCTCAACAACCTACCCGTGTCCAACTCCAAACACCATCATGGTCATTTACAGGCACATTATTAAAGCCTATCTGTTTAAACTTAATTTTACAACAACTGTTATATTCCTTTCCATTGTGTATTTTTACAAACTTAATTTTATAACAACTGTTTTATTCCATTCCATTGAATATTTTTACACCTTTATTTTACTTTAATTCTAAATTTTGCTTGTGTCATGTTTAATGTTGGTGGTAGGAAGCGGACTTAAATTGGGCGGCTGAGGGAAGGTTTTTGTATCTAATAGCAGAACCGACCCTCAACAACCTACCCGTGTCCAACTCCAAACACCAGCTTAGTCATTTACAGGCTCATTATTAAAGCCTATCTGTTTAAACTTAATTTTATAACAACTGTTTTATTCATTCCAGTGTGTATTTTTACATTTTTATTTTACTTTAGCTCTAAATTCTGTTTGCGTTGTGTTTAATGTACGTATTAGGAAGCGGACTTAAATTGGGCGGCTGAGGGAAGGTTACTGTATCTAATAGCAGAACCGACCCTCAACAACCTACCCGCGTTTAATTCCTAATACCTATATAATAATAAACATAACTGTTACTTTAATAACTATATAACCACTTTTATATACTACTTTGTGTTAAAAATCTTATATTATCAACCTACTTATTTAAGCACAAAATAACCTGTTAATATTTCACTTTCATTTTTTATATAATTACTAGTTTTAAGACGTGGACTCTGTTCAGGTGGTTGAGGGAAAAGAATTGTATCAAATAGCAAAACCAACCCTCAACCACCTAATCCACAACCACTGTATATATCTGTTTTACTTTAATAAAGACTTCGAGCTGTACCTTAGCTTAGCTTCCTCGGCCCCGGGGCGTTAGTCGCCGGGGATGGTAGGCCTACTAAAAAAAAAAAAAAAAAAAAAAAAAAAAAAAAACCTAACCTAACCTAACCTAACCTAACCTAACCTAACCTAACCTAACCTAACCTAACCTAACCTAACCTAACCTAACCTAACCTAACCTAACCTAACCTAACCTAACCTAACCTAACCTAACCTAACCTAACCTAACCTAACCTAACCTAACCTAACCTTTTTTTTTTTTTTTTTTTTTTTTTTTTTTTTTATGAAGGAGGTTAAAATGCACAAATGCAGGCCCGCGGGCGTATGCAGTCGCTACCGCGGGGACTGTGGGGATGGCGTTCTCAAAGTCCCTCTGCTAATCAGAGGGGAGAAGCCGGACCCACTAAAAATTCCTCCTGAACCCTCCATACCGCCTGCGGTACCAGACTACACCCATTCTGAATGAATGCCGTCCGGCACCGCATTGAGCTCCCCGGGGGTCGCACTAGGCATTCAACCCAGAAAGCTCAGGCGGGTATGTCCGCATAAGGGCCTGGCGACGACGCAGTGGGACGCAGTTGGACCCACGCAACTATGCGTATATTGGGCCCACCCTGCGCCTGCCCACCCTTCACCTTGCCGTCGCCAAGCACAACCCCTCCGGTCGATTCAACGCACCTCCCGCTGACGATCGACAGCCGGAAAACCGGCAAACCGGCCCCACGAAACCGAAAAACCGGTAAACCGGAAAACCGGCAAACCGGAAACCCGGCCCCATGAAACCAGAAAACCGGTAAACCGAAAAACCGGTAAAACCGGAAAACCGGCCCCACGAAACCAGAAAACCGGTAAACCGGCCCCATGAAACCGGAAAAACCGGTAAACCGGAAAACCGGTAAAACCGGAAAACCGGCCCCATGAAACCAGAAAAACCGGTAAACCGGAAAACCGGAAAACCGGTAAACCTGCCCCATGAAACCGGAAAAACCGGTAAACCGGAAAACCGGAAAACCGGTAAACCGGCCCCATGAAACCGGAAAAACCGGTAAACCGGAAAACCGGAAAACCGGTAAACCGGCCCCACGAAACCAGAAGAACCGGCAAACCGGAAGAACCGATCGCCATGCCTCATGGCTACCTAGTATTGCTGCAACAACACTCGGCAGCGAGAGGTCCGTCCAAACGACCGACACCAGGTCGAGACAGTGTTGCCTCAACCAAGTGGCACATTCGGCCAGGGTGTGCAGTCACCACCCCTGAATCGCGGCACAGCGTCTCCAGATCCCCCCCAACAGGCTGGTGCAGCTATGATGGTTGTGCCACACCAACCTCCATGGGAGCGTTCCCCACAGTTGTCCCAGTCCTTTGGGCTCCCAGGCCCTTCGTCACCTTCGGAGGGTTGCAGGCCCTTCCCGCCATCTTATGGTCTGCTGGCTTCCCAGCCGTTGAGCAGACCGCGCAATGCAGCTCTTTCGAGCTGCATTCATTGGCCTTGTGGCCAGCAACCCCACATCGATAGCACACCTCCGCCAAGTCCATCGTTGAGTCACAAGTGGCTCGCACGTGACCCAACTTCTGGCACTTGTAGCACCTCAAAGGGCGGTCCTCTCGGATTTCAACCCGACAGGAGCTCCACCCAATGAGGAGCTTTCCTTGGCACACTTTCTGGGCGGCGGCGACCGGACACATGAGGAACATCTCCCCCAAGCCCCGTATCCCACGCCTCAAAATCTTACCCGGCTTGATCGCTTCAGCCGGGCACCCACCCATGGCAGCCACCGCCTCCGTCACATCCCTCTCAGTGACGCTGTCGTCAAGGTCCCGAATAAGGAGGTCCGCACATTTGACGGGCCTCCCCACCAAGGCCTCCCCGACAGCACCACACGAAGCCTGTCCGCCAGGGCATCAGCCTTCTCCTCTCTGTCAACCCCCGGCACCTCCAGCATCCGAGCTCCCGTTGCCGTTAGCCGGATGCTGATAGTTGCAATACCAATCTCAGCCAGGTTTATACCATTTCTTGCCTTGAGTAGCACATCGGCATACGTCACCCCCGCTCCACCGCCTCCCTCCGCAATGTGATGACCACTGCGGAAGTTTTCGGCGGAGTGAGCGAAGGCTGCACCCTGACAGACCTCTCTATAACTGCCACTCGCCCAGCCGAGGGCCCTGCGCCGCGACTCACTCCATGGTCCTCTGACCGGCCAACACGGCCACTTCCCCCACTCACAGGGGAAGGACCGGCACAGCGGGAGAACCACCCTTCTTTCCCTTACCCTTCTTTTTGCTGACGGTCGCCCAGCTTCCGTCACTAGGACCCCCAGAGACCCGGGGCCCCGAAAGACCTGGGGCCTCCGGGACTCTGCTCCCTCTAAATCTTCGGGACCCTGGGTCCCCACCACATTCGGAGCCACCGTGCCCCGACCCCCCAACGAACCCTCACGGGTGCTTGAGCCCAGGGGCCCTGCGAAATTCGGGGCCACCGGCCCCCCCTCTCCACAAAACGCTCAGGGGCTCCCGGACCACGGGCCGATGCCGCCAGCGGAGGACGCAGCACAGGCTCAGGGAGGAGCCTGTCCCCAATCCCCGCAAGCTTGGCATCTAGCATGCCCCCAACAGCCCGCATCACCTCCCCCATTAGGCTCTCCTTCACCCCATCCAACAGCCCCTCCATCATTTGACGGAGGGCATCTGGAGTGGAGGGACCCTCCACCGACACGGGGTGTCCCTTTGTCTGCGCTAAGTGCGCAGTGCGCTCATTGAACTCCCTCCTAAGGGCCGCAAGCTCCAGACCAAGGTCTTTTACCTGGGCCCTCAGGCGAACATTGTCCCTTAGGAGACGCCTCCCCTCATCCCCTCCCAGGCATCTCTCCGCGAGATCCTCCACGATCTCATTCACCTCCTTGGCCGCAACCTTTAGGTCGCGGACGAACTCACCCTTGAGGTTGCCCGACTTCGCCGCAATTTCAAAAATGCGACGAACCCGCACAGCCGTCCGCTCCTTTATCTCAGGAATGCCAAGGAGAATAACATCGTCCAACTCCTCCTCCCCGGATGACCTCACAATCCTGATATCCACACAGGTGGGAGCCCCATAATCGGAGAGATTCCCCGCACCTTCTAACCTCTCTGCAAGGCGAGAGCAAGCGTTCTGACGCCGCAACTCTCCCTCCGCCTCCTCCAACCCTACCACATGAGAAGCCGCCTTTTCGGCTTACCCTTGGCCGGTGGAGAGCAAGTTTCCTTGTTGTTGCCAACCGGGCTTTTAGTATGCGCCCGCTTCCTCTCACCGGAGCACTCCACGATACCCACATCGTCGTCGCTATCCGAGGACGACGAAAACACCAACCCTTTAGCTCGCCTCATATTAAGGTGCTACTAGATCCTACCCCCATAACATTAGAGTCGACGACTCAACCCCCTACCCAATAAATATATAAATAAATAAATATATAAATGAATAAAGAACTGAGTACAATACACCACACACACAAATACAATCCTAATTCTAAAATCTTAATTCTAAATAATTAAAACTAAAATTTATTGTTCCAATCCACTTCGGTGTGACGAAATCCAATCTTCGGACGCCCACTCACTTCGGTGTGAGAGACGTCCAACCTTCAGCTGTCCACCAAGCTTGTCAACAACAAGATGGCGGACCAACGCGTCACGGAAAAAAACCCCAACCTTGGCCCCAAACTTGTAAACAACAAGATGGCGGACCGAAGCTTCACTAACTTGCCCGACCTTGGCACCCAACTAGTAAACAAGATGGCGGGCCGACAATTCACTTTCAATTATTCACAAATAATTTCCACCTTTTCCTCCAATCTCGATGAGCGTCAACTCAAACAGCTCGCCTCCAGAAGATAGAGATGATAGTAATACTATCTTCGCAGATGCACCTCCCGCCAAAAGGCAAACCAACAATGTAGCTCTCAAGCAATTTAAATTATAATGGCCAAACTAATGGGCCAAAAATAAAAATTGATAAACTCACAGTTGCACCTTAATCCAGTTCACAATTAGGACACATAAAATTTATGTGTCGTCGCGACACATAAAAAGATACCACAAAACTAACTTCGGGTCAATTTCCCACTCACTTTTGTGCCTTGCAGTTAATTAAGTACTTAACATACAAAGAGCACACACACATATAAAGAATCAGTGATTACTACTGAATCCTTTAACACAACTCAAAAGATTTTCCGCCACTAAAAACCCACCATGAGATTTTTCAAACGCGGAGCGAACGAAAAACACAGTGATCGCTACGACGGCTCGACGCGTACTCAACCTAACCTAACCTAACCTAACCTAACCTAACCTAACCTAACCTAACCTAACCTAACCTAACCTAACCTAACCTAACCTAACCTAACCTAACCTAACCTAACCTAACCTAACCTAACCTAACCTAACCTAACCTAACCTAACCTAACCTAACCTAACCTAACCTAACCTAACCTAACCTAACCTAACCTAACCTAACCTAACCTAACCTAACCTAACCTAACCTAACCTAACCTAACCTAACCTAACCTAACCCAACCTAACCCAACCTAACCTAACCTAACCTAACCCCTAACCTAACCTAACCTAACCTAACCTAACCTAACCTAACCTAGCCCAACCCAACCTAACCTAACCTAACCTAACCCAACCTAACCTAACCTAACCTAACCTAACCTAACCTCCTAACCTAACCTAACCTAACCTAACCTAACCTAACCTAACCCAACCTAACCTAACCTAACCTAACCTAACCTAACCCAACCTAACCCAACCTAACCTAACCTAACCTAACCTAACCTAACCTAACCTAACCTAACCTAACCTAACCTAACCTAACCTAACCTAACCTAACCCAACCTAACCTAACCTAACCTAACCTAACCTAACCTAACCTAACCTAACCTAACCTAACCCAACCTAACCTAACCTAACCTAACCTAACCTAACCTAACCTAACCTAACCTAACCTAACCTAACCTAACCTAACCTAACCTAACCTAACCTAACCCAACCTAACCTAACCTAACCTACAACCTAACCTAACCTAACCTAACCTAACCTAACCTAACCCAACCTAACCTAACCTAACCTAACCTAACCTAACCTAACCTAACCTAACCCAACCTAACCTAACCTAACCTAACCTAACCTAACCTAACCTAACCCAACCTAACCTAACCTAACCTAACCTAACCTAACCTAACCTAACCTAACCTAACCTAACCTAACCTAACCTAACCTAACCTAACCTAACCTAACCTAACCTAACCTAACCTAACCTAACCTAACCTAACCTAACCTAACCTAACCCAACCTAACCTAACCTAACCTAACCTAACCTAACCTAACCTAACCTAACCTAACCTAACCTAACCTAACCTAACCTAACCTAACCTAACCCAACCTAACCTAACCTAACCTAACCCAACCTAACCTAACCTAACCTAACCTAACCTAACCTAACCTAACCTAACCTAACCCAACCTAACCTAACCTAACCTAACCTAACCTAACCTAACCTAACCTAACCTAACCTAACCTAACCTAACCCAACCTAACCTAACCTAACCCAACCTAACCTAACCTAACCTAACCTAACCCAACCTAACCCTAACCTAACCTAACCTAACCTAACCTAACCTAACCTAACCTAACCTAACCTAACCTAACCTAACCTAACCTAACCCAACCTAACCTAACCTAACCTAACCTAACCTAACCCAACCTAACCTAACCTAACCTAACCTAACCTAACCTAACCTAACCTAACCTAACCTAACCTAACCTAACCTAACCTAACCTAACCTAACCTAACCTAACCCAACCTAACCTAACCTAACCTAACCTAACCTAACCTAACCTAACCTAACCTAACCTAACCTAACCTAACCTAACCTAACCTAACCTAACCTAACCTAACCTAACCTAACCCAACCTAACCTAACCTAACCTAACCTAACCTAACCTAACCTAACCTAACCTAACCTAACCTAACCCAACCTAACCCAACCTAACCTAACCTAACCTAACCTAACCTAACCTAACCTAACCTAACCTAACCTAACCTAACCTAACCTAACCTAACCTAACCTAACCTAACCTAACCTAACCTAACCTAACCTAACCTAACCTAACCTAACCTAACCTAACCTAACCTAACCTAACCTAACCTAACCTAACCTAACCTAACCTAACCTAACCTAACCTAACCTAACCTAACCTAACCTAACCTTTTTTTTTTTTTTTTATGAAGGAGGTTAAAATGCACAAATGCAGGCCCGCGGGCGTATGCAGTCGCTACCGCGGGGACTGTGGGGATGGCGTTCTCAAAGTCCCTCTGCTAATCAGAGGGGAGAAGCCGGACCCACTAAAAATTCCTCCTGAACCCTCCATACCGCCTGCGGTACCAGACTACACCCATTCTGAATGAATGCCGTCCGGCACCGCATTGAGCTCCCCGGGGGTCGCACTAGGCATTCAACCCAGAAAGCTCAGGCGGGTATGTCCGCATAAGGGCCTGGCGACGACGCAGTGGGACGCAGTTGGACCCACGCAACTATGCGTATATTGGGCCCACCCTGCGCCTGCCCACCCTTCACCTTGCCGTCGCCAAGCACAACCCCTCCGGTCGATTCAACGCACCTCCCGCTGACGATCGACAGCCGGAAAACCGGCAAACCGGCCCCACGAAACCGAAAAACCGGTAAACCGGAAACCCGGCCCCATGAAACCAGAAAACCGGTAAACCGAAAAACCGGTAAAACCGGAAAACCGGCCCCACGAAACCAGAAAACCGGTAAACCGGAAAACCGGAAAACCGGTAAACCGGCCCCATGAAACCGGAAAAACCGGTAAACCGGAAAACCGGTAAACCGAAAACCGGTAAAACCGGTAAACCGGCCCCATGAAACCAGAAAACCGGTAAACCGAAAACCGGTAAAACCGGAAAACCGGCCCCATGAAACCAGAAAAACCGGTAAACCGGAAAACCGGAAAACCGGTAAACCTGCCCCACGAAACCGGAAAACCGGTAAACCGGAAAACCGGAAAACCGGTAAACCGGCCCCATGAAACCGGAAAAACCGGTAAACCGGAAAACCGGAAAACCGGTAAACCGGCCCCACGAAACCAGAAAACCGGTAAACCGGAAAACCGGAAAACCGGCAAACCGGCCCCGCGAAACCAGAAGAACCGGCAAACCGGAAGAACCGATCGCCATGCCTCATGGCTACCTAGTATTGCTGCAACAACACTCGGCAGCGAGAGGTCCGTCCAAACGACCGACACCAGGTCGAGACAGTGTTGCCTCAACCAAGTGGCACATTCGGCCAGGGTGTGCAGTCACCACCCCTGAATCGCGGCACAGCGTCTCCAGATCCCCCCCAACAGGCTGGTGCAGCTATGATGGTTGTGCCACACCAACCTCCATGGGAGCGTTCCCCACAGTTGTCCCAGTCCTTTGGGCTCCCAGGCCCTTCGTCACCTTCGGAGGGTTGCAGGCCCTTCCCGCCATCTTATGGTCTGCTGGCTTCCCAGCCGTTGAGCAGACCGCGCAATGCAGCTCTTTCGAGCTGCATTCATTGGCCTTGTGGCCAGCAACCCCACATCGATAGCACACCTCCGCCAAGTCCATCGTTGAGTCACAAGTGGCTCGCACGTGACCCAACTTCTGGCACTTGTAGCACCTCAAAGGGCGGTCCTCTCGGATTTCAACCCGACAGGAGCTCCACCCAATGAGGAGCTTTCCTTGGCACACTTTCTGGGCGGCGGCGACCGGACACATGAGGAACATCTCCCCCAAGCCCCGTATCCCACGCCTCAAAATCTTACCCGGCTTGATCGCTTCAGCCGGGCACCCACCCATGGCAGCCACCGCCTCCGTCACATCCCTCTCAGTGACGCTGTCGTCAAGGTCCCGAATAAGGAGGTCCGCACATTTGACGGGCCTCCCCACCAAGGCCTCCCCCGACAGCACCACACGAAGCCTGTCCGCCAGGGCATCAGCCTTCTCCTCTCTGTCAACCCCGGCACCCTCCAGCATCCGAGCTCCCGTTGCCGTTAGCCGGATGCTGATAGTTGCAATACCAATCTCAGCCAGGTTTATACCATTTCTTGCCTTGAGTAGCACATCGGCATACGTCACCCCCCGCTCCACCGCCTCCCTCCGCAATGTGATGACCACTGCGGAAGTTTTCGGCGGAGTGAGCGAAGGCTGCACCCTGACAGACCTCTCTATAACTGCCACTCGCCCAGCCGAGGGCCCTGCGCCGCGACTCACTCCATGGTCCTCTGACCGGCCAACACGGCCACTTCCCCCACTCACAGGGGGAAGGACCGGCACAGCGGGAGAACCACCCTTCTTTCCCTTACCCTTCTTTTTGCTGACGGTCGCCCAGCTTCCGTCACTAGGACCCCCAGAGACCCCGGGGCCCCTGAAAGACCTGGGGCCTCCGGGACTCTGCTCCCCTCTAAATCTTCGGGACCCTGGGTCCCCACCACATTCTGTCTGTCCCCAATCCTGTCTGTCCACCAGAGCCTGTCCCCAATCCCCGCAAGCTTGGCATCTAGCATGCCCCCAACAGCCCGCATCACCTCCCCCATTAGGCTCTCCTTCACCCCATCCAACAGCCCCTCCATCATTTGACGGAGGGCATCTGGAGTGGAGGGACCCTCCACCGACACGGGGTGTCCCTTTGTCTGCGCTAAGTGCGCAGTGCGCTCATTGAACTCCCTCCTAAGGGCCGCAAGCTCCAGACCAAGGTCTTTTACCTGGGCCCTCAGGCGAACATTGTCCCTTAGGAGACGCCTCCCCTCATCCCCTCCCAGGCATCTCTCCGCGAGATCCTCCACGATCTCATTCACCTCCTTGGCCGCAACCTTTAGGTCGCGGACGAACTCACCCTTGAGGTTGCCCGACTTCGCCGCAATTTCAAAAATGCGACGAACCCGCACAGCCGTCCGCTCCTTTATCTCAGGAATGCCAAGGAGAATAACATCGTCCAACTCCTCCTCCCCGGATGACCTCACAATCCTGATATCCACACAGGTGGGAGCCCCATAATCGGAGAGATTCCCCGCACCTTCTAACCTCTCTGCAAGGCGAGAGCAAGCGTTCTGACGCCGCAACTCTCCCTCCGCCTCCTCCAACCCTA
>CAJOBZ010000018.1:5005000-5080000 GCA_905332375.1 Pieris macdunnoughi | reverse complement strand
CACATCCCTCTCAGTGACGCTGTCAAAAAGGAATGTTGAATTACTTAACCACTTGTAATTGCCATCCTCACACAGGAGTATCGATATAGTTGGGTGCCCACTGCACACTATAGAATCTCAACTGTGCCCACTATGTACGGTTTAAACACTCGCCCGGCACCGTACAGCCCTACCAAAGGCCGAGAATAAATATAAATTTACACTCGGACCGGGAATCGAACCCGGAACCTCACACCCACCACGGTCACATACAAAGCCGCTTGGCTATGAGGCCCTTAAAAGGAATGTCCAATTACTTAACCACTTGTAATTGCCACCCTCGGCCTTGAGCGTATTGCTACGTTCTAAGCCTTCACAGGAGTATCAATATAGTTGGGTGCCCACTGCACACTATAGAATCTCAACCGTGCCCACCATGTACGGTTTAAACACTCGCTCGGCACCGTACAGCCCTACCAAAGGCCGAGAATAAATATAAATTTACACTCGGACCGGGAATCGAACCCGGAACCTCACACCCACCACGGTCACATACAAAGCCGTTTGGCTATGAGGCCCTTTAAAAAGGAATGTCCAATTACTTAACCACTTGTAATTGCCACCCTCGGCCTTGAGCGTATTGCTACGTTCTAAGCCTTCACAGGAGTATCAATATAGTTGGGTGCCCACTGCACACTATAGAATCTCAACCGTGCCCACCATGTACGGTTTAAACACTCGCTCGGCACCGTACAGCCCTACCAAAGGCCGAGAATAAATATAAATTTACACTCGGACCGGGAATCGAACCCGGAACCTCACACCCACCACGGTCACATACAAAGCCGTTTGGCTATGAGGCCCTTAAAAAGGAATGTTCAATTACTTAACCACTTTGTAATTGCCATCCTCACACAGGAGTATCGATATAGTTGGGTGCCCACTGCACACTATAGAATCTCAACTGTGCCCACTATGTACGGTTTAAACACTCGCCCGGCACCGTACAGCCCTACCAAAGGCCGAGAATAAATATAAATTTACACTCGGACCGGGAATCGAACCCGGAACCTCACACCCACCACGGTCAAAAGGAATGTTGAATTACTTAACCACTTGTAATTGCCATCCTCACACAGGAGTATCGATATAGTTGGGTGCCCACTGCACACTATAGAATCTCAACTGTGCCCACTATGTACGGTTTAAACACTCGCCCGGCACCGTACAGCCCTACCAAAGGCCGAGAATAAATATAAATTTACACTCGGACCGGGAATCGAACCCGGAACCTCACACCCACCACGGTCAAAAAGGAATGTCCAATTACTTAACCACTTGTAATTGCCACCCTCGGCCTAGAGCGTATTGCTACGTTCTAAGCCTACACAGGAGTATCGATATAGTTGGGTGCCCACTGCACACTATAGAATCTCAACTGTGCCCACTATGTACGGTTTAAGCACTCGCCCGGCACCGTACAGCCCTACCAAAGGCCGAGAATAAATATAAATTTACACTCGGACCGGGAATCGAACCCGGAACCTCACACCCACCACGGTCACATACAAAGCCGCTTGGCTATGAGGCCCTTAAAAAGGAATGTCCAATTACTTAACCACTTGTAATTGCCACCCTCGGCCTTGAGCGTATTGCTACGTTCTAAGCCTTCACAGGAGTATCAATATAGTTGGGTGCCCACTGCACACTATAGAATCTCAACCGTGCCCACCATGTACGGTTTAAACACTCGCTCGGCACCGTACAGCCCTACCAAAGGCCGAGAATAAATATAAATTTACACTCGGACCGGGAATCGAACCCGGAACCTCACACCCACCACGGTCACAAAAAGGAATGTCCAATTACTTAACCACTTGTAATTGCCACCCTCGGCCTTGAGCGTATTGCTACGTTCTAAGCCTTCACAGGAGTATCAATATAGTTGGGTGCCCACTGCACACTATAGAATCTCAACCGTGCCCACCATGTACGGTTTAAACACTCGCTCGGCACCGTACAGCCCTACCAAAGGCCGAGAATAAATATAAATTTACACTCGGACCGGGAATCGAACCCGGAACCTCACACCCACCACGGTCACATACAAAGCCGTTTGGCTATGAGGCCCTTAAAAAAGGAATGTCCAATTACTTAACCACTTGTAATTGCCACCCTCGGCCTAGAGCGTATTGCTACGTTCTAAGCCTACACAGGAGTATCGATATAGTTGGGTGCCCACTGCACACTATAGAATCTCAACTGTGCCCACTATGTACGGTTTAAACACTCGCCCGGCACCGTACAGCCCTACCAAAGGCCGAGAATAAATATAAATTTACACTCGGACCGGGAATCGAACCCGGAACCTCACACCCACCACGGTCACATACAAAGCCGCTTGGCTATGAGGCCCTTAAAAAGGAATGTCCAATTACTTAACCACTTGTAATTGCCACCCTCGGCCTAGAGCGTATTGCTACGTTCTAAGCCTACACAGGAGTATCGATATAGTTGGGTGCCCACTGCACACTATAGAATCTCAACTGTGCCCACTATGTACGGTTTAAACACTCGCCCGGCACCGTACAGCCCTACCAAAGGCCGAGAATAAATATAAATTTACACTCGGACCGGGAATCGAACCCGGAACCTCACACCCACCACGGTCACATACAAAGCCGCTTGGCTATGAGGCCCTTAAAAAGGAATGTTCAATTACTTAACCACTTTGTAATTGCCATCCTCACACAGGAGTATCGATATAGTTGGGTGCCCACTGCACACTATAGAATCTCAACTGTGCCCACTATGTACGGTTTAAACACTCGCCCGGCACCGTACAGCCCTACCAAAGGCCGAGAATAAATATAAATTTACACTCGGACCGGGAATCGAACCCGAACCTCACACCCACCACGGTCACATACAAAGCCGCTTGGCTATGAGGCCCTTAAAAAGGAATGTTGAATTACTTAACCACTTGTAATTGCCATCCTCACACAGGAGTATCGATATAGTTGGGTGCCCACTGCACACTATAGAATCTCAACTGTGCCCACTATGTACGGTTTAAACACTCGCCCGGCACCGTACAGCCCTACCAAAGGCCGAGAATAAATATAAATTTACACTCGGACCGGGAATCGAACCCGGAACCTCACACCCACCACGGTCACATACAAAGCCGCTTGGCTATGAGGCCCTTAAAAAGGAATGTCCAATTACTTAACCACTTGTAATTGCCACCCTCGGCCTTGAGCGTATTGCTACGTTCTAAGCCTTCACAGGAGTATCAATATAGTTGGGTGCCCACTGCACACTATAGAATCTCAACCGTGCCCACCATGTACGGTTTAAACACTCGCTCGGCACCGTACAGCCCTACCAAAGGCCGAGAATAAATATAAATTTACACTCGGACCGGGAATCGAACCCGGAACCTCACACCCACCACGGTCACATACAAAGCCGTTTGGCTAAAAAGGAATGTTGAATTACTTAACCACTTGTAATTGCCATCCTCACACAGGAGTATCGATATAGTTGGGTGCCCACTGCACACTATAGAATCTCAACTGTGCCCACTATGTACGGTTTAAACACTCGCCCGGCACCGTACAGCCCTACCAAAGGCCGAGAATAAATATAAATTTACACTCGGACCGGGAATCGAACCCGGAACCTCACACCCACCACGGTCACATACAAAGCCGCTTGGCTATGAGGCCCTTAAAAGGAATGTTCAATTACTTAACCACTTTGTAATTGCCATCCTCACACAGGAGTATCGATATAGTTGGGTGCCCACTGCACACTATAGAATCTCAACTGTGCCCACTATGTACGGTTTAAACACTCGCCCGGCACCGTACAGCCCTACCAAAGGCCGAGAATAAATATAAATTTACACTCGGACCGGGAATCGAACCCGGAACCTCACACCCACCACGGTCACATACAAAGCCGTTTGGCTATGAGGCCCTAAAAAGGAATGTCCAATTACTAACCACTTGTAATTGCCACCCTCGGCCTAGAGCGTATTGCTACGTTCTAAGCCTACACAGGAGTATCGATATAGTTGGGTGCCCACTGCACACTATAGAATCTCAACTGTGCCCACTATGTACGGTTTAAGCACTCGCCCGGCACCGTACAGCCCTACCAAAGGCCGAGAATAAATATAAATTTACACTCGGACCGGGAATCGAACCCGGAACCTCACACCCACCACGGTCACATACAAAGCCGCTTGGCTATGAGGCCCTTAAAAGGAATGTCCAATTACTTAACCACTTGTAATTGCCACCCTCGGCCTTGAGCGTATTGCTACGTTCTAAGCCTTCACAGGAGTATCAATATAGTTGGGTGCCCACTGCACACTATAGAATCTCAACCGTGCCCACCATGTACGGTTTAAACACTCGCTCGGCACCGTACAGCCCTACCAAAGGCCGAGAATAAATATAAATTTACACTCGGACCGGGAATCGAACCCGGAACCTCACACCCACCACGGTCACATACAAAGCCGTTTGGCTATGAGGCCCTTAAAAGGAATGTCCAATTACTTAACCACTTGTAATTGCCACCCTCGGCCTTGAGCGTATTGCTACGTTCTAAGCCTTCACAGGAGTATCAATATAGTTGGGTGCCCACTGCACACTATAGAATCTCAACCGTGCCCACCATGTACGGTTTAAACACTCGCCCGGCACCGTACAGCCCTACCAAAGGCCGAGAATAAATATAAATTTACACTCGGACCGGGAATCGAACCCGGAACCTCACACCCACCACGGTCACATACAAAGCCGTTTGGCTATGAGGCCCTTTAAAAGGAATGTCCAATTACTAACCACTTGTAATTGCCACCCTCGGCCTAGAGCGTATTGCTACGTTCTAAGCCTACACAGGAGTATCGATATAGTTGGGTGCCCACTGCACACTATAGAATCTCAACTGTGCCCACTATGTACGGTTTAAGCACTCGCCCGGCACCGTACAGCCCTACCAAAGGCCGAGAATAAATATAAATTTACACTCGGACCGGGAATCGAACCCGGAACCTCACACCCACCACGGTCACATACAAAGCCGCTTGGCTATGAGGCCCTTAAAAAGGAATGTTGAATTACTTAACCACTTGTAATTGCCATCCTCACACAGGAGTATCGATATAGTTGGGTGCCCACTGCACACTATAGAATCTCAACCGTGCCCACCATGTACGGTTTAAGCACTCGCCCGGTACCGTACAACCCTACCAAAGGCCGAGAATAAATATAAATTTACACTCGGACCGGGAATCGAACCCGGAACCTCACACCCACCACGGTCACATACAAAGCCGTTTGGCTATGAGGCCCTTAACCTAACCTAACCTAACCTAACCTAACCTAACCTAACCTAACCTAACCTAACCTAACCTAACCTAACCTAACCTAACCTAACCTAACCTAACCTAACCTAACCTAACCTAACCTAACCTAACCTAACCTAACCTAACCTAACCTAACCTAACCTAACCTAACCTAACCTAACCTAACCTAACCTAACCTAACCTAACCTAACCTAACCTAACCTAACCTAACCTAACCTAACCTAACCTAACCTAACCTAACCTAACCTAACCTAACCTAACCTAACCTAACCTAACCTAACCTAACCTAACCTAACCTAACCTAACCTAACCTAACCTAACCTAACCTAACCTAACCTAACCTAACCTAACCTAACCTAACCTTTTTTTTTTTTTTTGAAGGAGGTTAAAATGCACAAATGCAGGCCCGCGGGCGTATGCAGTCGCTACCGCGGGGACTGTGGGGATGGCGTTCTCAAAGTCCCTCTGCTAATCAGAGGGGAGAAGCCGGACCCACTAAAAATTCCTCCTGAACCCTCCATACCGCCTGCGGTACCAGACTACACCCATTCTGAATGAATGCCGTCCGGCACCGCATTGAGCTCCCCGGGGGTCGCACTAGGCATTCAACCCAGAAAGCTCAGGCGGGTATGTCCGCATAAGGGCCTGGCGACGACGCAGTGGGACGCAGTTGGACCCACGCAACTATGCGTATATTGGGCCCACCCTGCGCCTGCCCACCCTTCACCTTGCCGTCGCCAAGCACAACCCCTCCGGCCGATTCAACGCACCTCCCGCTGACGATCGACAGCCGGAAAACCGGCAAACCGGCCCCACGAAACCGAAAAACCGGTAAACCGGAAAACCGGTAAACCGGAAACCCGGCCCCATGAAACCAGAAAACCGGTAAACCGAAAAACCGGAAAACCGGTAAACCTGCCCCATGAAACCGGAAAAACCGGTAAACCGGAAAACCGGAAAACCGGTAAACCGGCCCCATGAAACCGGAAAAACCGGTAAACCGGAAAACCGGAAAACCGGTAAACCGGCCCCACGAAACCAGAAAACCGGTAAACCGGAAAACCGGAAAACCGGTAAACCGGCCCCGCGAAACCAGAAGAACCGGCAAACCGGAAGAACCGATCGCCATGCCTCATGGCTACCTAGTATTGCTGCAACAACACTCGGCAGCGAGAGGTCCGTCCAAACGACCGACACCAGGTCGAGACAGTGTTGCCTCAACCAAGTGGCACATTCGGCCAGGGTGTGCAGTCACCACCCCTGAATCGCGGCACAGCGTCTCCAGATCCCCCCCAACAGGCTGGTGCAGCTATGATGGTTGTGCCACACCAACCTCCATGGGAGCGTTCCCCACAGTTGTCCCAGTCCTTTGGGCTCCCAGGCCCTTCGTCACCTTCGGAGGGTTGCAGGCCCTTCCCGCCATCTTATGGTCTGCTGGCTTCCCAGCCGTTGAGCAGACCGCGCAATGCAGCTCTTTCGAGCTGCATTCATTGGCCTTGTGGCCAGCAACCCCACATCGATAGCACACCTCCGCCAAGTCCATCGTTGAGTCACAAGTGGCTCGCACGTGACCCAACTTCTGGCACTTGTAGCACCTCAAAGGGCGGTCCTCTCGGATTTCAACCCGACAGGAGCTCCACCCAATGAGGAGCTTTCCTTGGCACACTTTCTGGGCGGCGGCGACCGGACACATGAGGAACATCTCCCCCAAGCCCCGTATCCCACGCCTCAAAATCTTACCCGGCTTGATCGCTTCAGCCGGGCACCCACCCATGGCAGCCACCGCCTCCGTCACATCCCTCTCAGTGACGCTGTCGTCAAGGTCCCGAATAAGGAGGTCCGCACATTTGACGGGCCTCCCCACCAAGGCCTCCCCGACAGCACCACACGAAGCCTGTCCGCCAGGGCATCAGCCTTCTCCTCTCTGTCAACCCCCGGCACCTCCAGCATCCGAGCTCCCGTTGCCGTTAGCCGGATGCTGATAGTTGCAATACCAATCTCAGCCAGGTTTATACCATTTCTTGCCTTGAGTAGCACATCGGCATACGTCACCCCCCGCTCCACCGCCTCCCTCCGCAATGTGATGACCACTGCGGAAGTTTTCGGCGGAGTGAGCGAAGGCTGCACCCTGACAGACCTCTCTATAACTGCCACTCGCCCAGCCGAGGGCCCTGCGCCGCGACTCACTCCATGGTCCTCTGACCGGCCAACACGGCCACTTCCCCCACTCACAGGGGGAAGGACCGGCACAGCGGGAGAACCACCCTTCTTTCCCTTACCCTTCTTTTTGCTGACGGTCGCCCAGCTTCCGTCACTAGGACCCCCAGAGACCCGGGGCCCCGAAAGACCTGGGGCCTCCGGGACTCTGCTCCCCTCTAAATCTTCGGGACCCTGGGTCCCCACCACATTCGGAGCCACCGTGCCCCGACCCCCCAACGAACCCTCACGGGTGCTTGAGCCCAGGGGCCCTGCGAAATTCGGGGCCACCGGCCCCCCTCTCCACAAAACGCTCAGGGGCTCCCGGACCACGGGCCGATGCCGCCAGCGGAGGACGCAGCACAGGCTCAGGGAGGAGCCTGTCCCCAATCCCCGCAAGCTTGGCATCTAGCATGCCCCCAACAGCCCGCATCACCTCCCCCATTAGGCTCTCCTTCACCCCATCCAACAGCCCCTCCATCATTTGACGGAGGGCATCTGGAGTGGAGGGACCCTCCACCGACACGGGGTGTCCCTTTGTCTGCGCTAAGTGCGCAGTGCGCTCATTGAACTCCCTCCTAAGGGCCGCAAGCTCCAGACCAAGGTCTTTTACCTGGGCCCTCAGGCGAACATTGTCCCTTAGGAGACGCCTCCCCCTCATCCCCTCCCAGGCATCTCTCCGCGAGATCCTCCACGATCTCATTCACCTCCTTGGCCGCAACCTTTAGGTCGCGGACGAACTCACCCTTGAGGTTGCCCGACTTCGCCGCAATTTCAAAAATGCGACGAACCCGCACAGCCGTCCGCTCCTTTATCTCAGGAATGCCAAGGAGAATAACATCGTCCAACTCCTCCTCCCCGGATGACCTCACAATCCTGATATCCACACAGGTGGGAGCCCCATAATCGGAGAGATTCCCCGCACCTTCTAACCTCTCTGCAAGGCGAGAGCAAGCGTTCTGACGCCGCAACTCTCCCTCCGCCTCCTCCAACCCTACCACATGAGAAGCCGCCTTTTCGGCTTACCCTTGGCCGGTGGAGAGCAAGTTTCCTTGTTGTTGCCAACCGGGCTTTTAGTATGCGCCCGCTTCCTCTCACCGGAGCACTCCACGATACCCACATCGTCGTCGCTATCCGAGGACGACGAAAACACCAACCCTTTAGCTCGCCTCATATTAAGGTGCTACTAGATCCTACCCCCAACTAACATTAGAGTCGACGACTCAACCCCCTACCCAATAAATATATAAATAAATAAATATATAAATGAATAAAGAACTGAGTACAATACACCACACACACAAATACAATCCTAATTCTAAAATCTTAATTCTAAATAATTAAAACTAAAATTTATTGTTCCAATCCACTTCGGTGTGACGAAATCCAATCTTCGGACGCCCACTCACTTCGGTGTGAGAGACGTCCAACCTTCAGCTGTCCACCAAGCTTGTCAACAACAAGATGGCGGACCAACGCGTCACGGAAAAAACCCCAACCTTGGCCCCAAACTTGTAAACAACAAGATGGCGGACCGAAGCTTCACTAACTTGCCCGACCTTGGCACCCAACTAGTAAACAAGATGGCGGGCCGACAATTCACTTTCAATTATTCACAAATAATTTCCACCTTTTCCTCCAATCTCGATGAGCGTCAACTCAAACAGCTCGCCTCCAGAAGATAGAGATGATAGTAATACTATCTTCGCAGATGCACCTCCCGCCAAAAGGCAAACCAACAATGTAGCTCTCAAGCAATTTAAATTATAATGGCCAAACTAATGGGCCAAAAATAAAAATTGATAAACTCACAGTTGCACCTTAATCCAGTTCACAATTAGGACACATAAAATTTATGTGTCGTCGCGACACATAAAAAGATACCACAAAAACTAACTTCGGGTCAATTTCCCACTCACTTTTGTGCCTTGCAGTTAATTAAGTACTTAACATACAAAGAGCACACACACATATAAAGAATCAGTGATTACTACTGAATCCTTTAACACAACTCAAAAGATTTTCCGCCACTAAAAACCCACCATGAGATTTTTCAAACGCGGAGCGAACGAAAAACACAGTGATCGCTACGACGGCTCGACGCGTACTATCAACCTAACCTAACCTAACCTAACCTAACCTAACCTAACCTAACCTAACCTAACCTAACCTAACCTAACCTAACCTAACCTAACCTAACCTAACCTAACCTAACCTAACCTAACCTAACCTAACCTAACCTAACCTAACCTAACCTAACCTAACCTAACCTAACCTAACCTAACCTAACCTAACCTAACCTAACCTAACCTAACCTAACCTAACCTAACCTAACCTAACCTAACCTAACCTAACCTAACCTAACCTAACCTAACCAGTCACGCGCCCCCCGCCGAAGTGTAAACACTTAAAACGTATCGCTCCGCGCTTCAAAAATCACAAAAATAGTTTTTTTCAAGTGTTTTAAAAAGTGAAATACATATTCGTAATCAGCTCAAAAACGTGATTCTAATGATACCAATCTCGCAGTGATAAGTGGAAAATTGGAAAAATTTCCATACAAAATATCAACATAACCTTGTTTTAGGTTATAGTTTTTCAGTTTTTTGAGTGCGACGCTAAATCTAGATCGGTGACACATTGTTTTTCTTATACCATCGTGAGTGGCACATGAATGTGCAAGTGTGTGCAAAAAATTGGATTTTTCCCGGCAGGTTTACTATACTTTTCATAATTTTTAAGATAAAAAACGTGGCCACCACGTGGCGACCAACTTTGTAACCAGCAGTGTTAGAATCTTGTGACTTACATCATTAGAACCGCCGTTCAGAGGGCTTTTTAATGATATATCGTGCACCTTCAGAAAATTCATCAGACCTGAGAAAACCCCTTTTTGCAGAAAGTGGTAATTTTTATTTAACTTTGTAACTTAATAACTTTTCAAGAAGATCTGTAAGATACCCAGTTTAAACCACCATCAAACAGCACAACTAATCAAGATCATTCATGCAAAATTTCATAATTTTATAAGCAAATCTTCATATTCTTCTGAATTTTCTTCTGGAAAAGGGCCGGTGACGCCATTAGCACCTAAGTTGGTAATCACCCTGGAGGCCAAACGGAGCGTCTGATCAAAAATCTAAGCGAATTTTCATTCACTCTGTGTGAAGCAGTTATATGGGTAATCTACCTGGATAGACCACAAGACCCGGTCTACCGGAAGGTTCAGCTACTCTTTCAGTGATAACCTTGGCCCCTGCAGGGTCTGAGGGGAACTCTTACACTTTCTGAAATCAGCACTTCCTACTGCACAAGACCATATAAGAAAAAGAACTAATATAGATAGAATTCATATTTTAAAAAAATTTTTTTCTTTTATAAAAATTGTAAATTTTCACTAAACTAACATATATAAAATTTTCTAACGCTCATTAACAACCTGTTTATATAAGATTTGATAGAACTTATTATGGTGTACATTACTATATATATAAATGCTAATTTAAATTAAATCTCATATTATATAACTAATTAAACAGCTTTTCAAAAAACCACTTTTTCGATAAATTTGCAAGTTTTTACTAAACTAACATCTATAAAATATTTTTCTAACGATCATTAATAATTTGTTACACACCATCTGATAGAGCTTATCAAGGTGCACATTATTATATATATAAATGCTAACTTAAATTAAATCTCATATTATATAACTAATTAAACAGCTTTTCAAAAAACCACTTTTTCGATAAATTTGTAAGTTTTTACTAAATTAACATCTATAAAATTTTTTCTAACGATCATTAATAATTTGTTTACATACCACCTGATAGAACTTATCAAGGCGCACATTATCATACATATAAATGCCAACTTAAATTAAATCTCATCTTATATAAATTCTTAAACAGCTTTTCAAAAAACCACTTTTTCGATAAAATTGGCAAGTTTCTACTAAATTAACATCTATAAAATATTCTTCTAACGATCATTAATAATTTGTTATATACCATTTGATAGAGCTTATCAAGGTGCACATTATTATATATATAAATGCTAACTTAAATTAAATCTCATCTTATATAACTCATTAAACAACTTTTCAAAAAACTACTTTTCGTTAAAATTTGTAAGTTTTTACCAAACTAACATTTATAAAATTTTTTCTAACGTTTATTAATAATTTGTTTATACTTCATCTGATAGAGCGGATTACAGTGTACATTAATATATATAAAAGTTCTTATTTAAATTAAAATTTCGGCTTTTAAATAACGTAAAAACAACCTCTTTAAACAACTCATAACGTTAAAACAACCCTTTCTTTTCTCTTTTAAACAAAATGATAAGACGTACACCCCCTCAAACCCCCCGGGACTTGAGTCCCATTAAAACTACCAGCACGGATACACCCAACAAAACCCCTCCCACACCCTCAACAGCTCACCAAGTTTCTAAAAAACCCCTCGGACAATTTCTAGCCGAACTCTCACCCGGTCTACAATCCGGCACTGGACCCACACTGAAACCCTCTCGTCTTGTTAACACCAACTTAACCCCTCATGCGGAGGGTAAGGTATGGCTCCACAAAGCCAGAGAGGCGTTAAATTCCTCAAGAAACCTGAAAACCGAGATCAGGGTTACCATAGAAAAGTCGCTTCAAAAACTGTACGATTTAGTAATCTCTTCATCGCCTCTTCCCCCCTCCCAACAACCTGAATCATTTACGTCCCCTCCCGCCTCCATCCCCCAACCCATACCCGATATAATGGCGTTCACAATCGCGGCCAACGACCTTAAAGAAAAAATTGAAGCGCATGCAAAACTAGTAAATGATAACAATAACAACATTACACAGATATCAAATAAAATCTCAACATTGAACAAACCACGCAAAGACACACCCACCAACTCCCGCACCACCGTTCATTCTTATGCAACGGTTGCTGCCACCACCTCCGCCTCTCCCAAATTAACATCTGGCCCCTCAATAGTAGTCAGTGGCGGCCCTGACACCACACCCCAGACAATACTGGAACAAGTTAGGACCGGCATCGACTATCGCCAAGGAGGATATGCACCCCTAAAAATTGCCCCTCTATCTAAAGGGAAGCTAAAAATCACTTTCCGCTCCGAAGAGAACAAAGACGACGCCCTCAGGCAATTAACTAAATCCTCGCCGCTAAAGGTGGAAAACGAAAAACGCCTTGACCCCATGGTCATTATCAAAGGTATTAGTAAATCAACACCTGAAGAGGAAGTGATTGACACTATTCGAGACCAAAATCCCGAACTCACAAATGAAAAATTCCATATTAAATTCCGACGTAATAACCGTAATGACAACCTCTTCAATCTTGTCCTATCAACCTCCCCCTCCGCTTGGCGTAAGTTCGTAGAAATGGGCCACGTCGCCATCTCCTATCAATATGTGCATTGCTCAAACTTCTCTCCTTTTATCCAGTGCAGACGCTGCCTTAACTTTGGGCACACCAAAAGCAGATGCCCCGCGTCCTCCCCCACCTGCGCTAAATGCGCCGGCCAACACGACACCACAGACTGTAAATCCTCTGAAAACAACTCTCACGTAAACAAGTGCGCTAATTGCAATGAGCACAACGCTCAATTTAAAACCAACACCAGTGTCACCCACCGCGCCGATAGTGAAAACTGTCCCAAGGTAAAAGCAATGAGGGCCCGCATTGAGGCTAAGATTAACTATCACTAAAACATACTCATGCACACATTTAAAATTACACAAGCGAATCTTGACAGATCTCGCCTTGCGCTCCAAGAATTTAAATTACACTTTGCTAACACTAACACTGACATTGCTTTTATCTCCGAACCTTATTACAACACCAGCAACACAGTCTCACACATTCCAGGCTTTCGTATATTCCAATCCTCTAACGATGGACCCACGAAAGCCTGCATAATCACCACACAACACATTAACGCACACATCCTCACACAATACACCTCTAATAATATCGTCACAATATCAATCACCACACAATCAGACACATTTTTTCTCATTTCCATATACATAGAACCAGACACAGATTATACCCAAACACTACAACTTTTAGATCATTTTCTCATACAAAACCCAAACGCACACATCCTCATTGCGGGCGACCTCAATGCTTGGCATCCACTCTGGGGCAGTGGACACCACGCACGATACAATAAACGAGGAAAAGAAATAGCTGACCTTTTACTCACGCATGATCTCTACGTACATAACAACACTCATACACCTACGTTCGTAACGACAACTCACGGTAAAATAAGATCATCAATTATTGACCTCACAATTACACCTACACACAACGCTCAACGCGTTAGCGACTGGTCCGTTCACAGCGGCCTATTTCCACATTCTCAACACAACCCCATCACTTTTACCTACAACCACACACAACACCTTATTAACAGATCTCACACTCATAGTACATTCATATACAAAACACAAAATGCAAACTGGCATTCATTTAAAGAGTCACTCCACACACATATTATTAATTCCGATACACTAGACATTGACATCTCAGAGTTATCACCACACCAAATCGACACATACATAAATGACCTTACATTAACCATTAACAAGGCTTGTAAAGATGCTTTCCCCGTACGCAAGGGCACACAGAAACCCAAGGCCCCATGGTGGAACGACCATCTGGAGAAACTTAGCGGTGAATGCCGCAGGCTTCATCATATGATGTGTCGCTCCTCAAGGGGACATAATTCACCAAGCGCAGAACTCATAGCCGAATACAACGATTCGAAACAAAAATATACCACTGCAATGCGCCTCGCATCAATAAACAGCTTCAGGGAGTTTTGCGAGTCCCAAGACAAAGACGACGTTTGGACCGTCACTAACCGCCTTCTTAAAAATTCTACACCTAACATTCAACCTGGTACACTCCGAATCAACAACACTTACACCAAAACTGAGCTTGAAACAGCTCAATCGCTACTGAACCATTTTTACCCCACAAATCTTCCCAACACAGAACCCAGACACCTAACACTCACAGACCTAACTGACTCTCCCCCCGACACGGCGGATGACCCACCTTTCACCTTACAAGAAATAATACACGCCATTGAGACCATCAGTCATAAGAAAGCTCCTGGTCAAGACCACCTGACCAGCGACATTTGCCAAACAGTAATCAAGCTATATCCCGAAATCTTTCTTAAACTATTTAACCGATGCATAGAAACTGCTCACTTTCCCACCCCTTGGAAGGAAGCTACAGTCAAGGTAATTCCCAAACACAATAAAACTGACTACACCTCACTCTCATCCTATCGCCCCATCGGCCTCATTCCCGTGTTCGGGAAAGTCCTTGAAAAACTCATAACCAAGAGGGTCACATACAAAGCCAACAAATTAGGCCTACTTAGTGATAAACAATTCGGCTTCACCGAACAAACAGGAACGGTTCAAGCGATCCACTCCGCCCTGGACATCATCAAAAAAGCCAAGTGCAACAAAAAACAAGCCATTGCAGTATCGCTGGACATCAAGGCGGCGTTTGACAACGCTTGGTGGCCGGCGGTGCTCAATGGACTCAAACAAGCTCAGTGCCCAGCCAATCTTTATAAAACTCTGCGAAGTTATTTATCGCAGAGATCAGTTACACTACACTTCGGCAGCAACAAAATTACTCAATCCACAGAAAAGGGATGCGTACAGGGATCTGCATGCGGACCAATTCTGTGGAACCTCATTGTTAACGACCTTCTTAATAACACCAAGTTACCTACAGACTGCTACCTTCAAGCCTATGCGGATGACGTACTTCTTGTCGTCACCGCTAAGGACCCACTTACCATACAAAATCTCACCAACACAGCTCTTGAAACTATCCGCCTATGGGGTCAAAGTGTAAAACTTCATTTTGGCCCCAATAAAACACAACTAATCGCATTCACACCAAAATCGGAACACACTCAAATCTTATTCGATAACACCCCTCTCATTTTCAGCAAAAACATAATATATCTCGGCGTCGTAATCGACAACAAACTTCTATTTAACGATCACCTAAAACACACCATACAAAAAACACTAAACATCTTTAAAAAATTACAAATTTATGTGCGCAGCACATGGGGCCCACACCCCGAAAACGTTCGTACCATATACTCAATGGTTATTGAACCGATTACTACATACGCCTCCAGTGTTTGGGGACATATTGCCTCCAAGAAAACAGTCAGATCAAAATTAATAAGCCTACAGCGCGGCTTCGCTCTAAGAGCCATCAGAGCATTCAGGACGGTTTCCGCCAATGCAGCGATCGCCCTGGCCCGTTTTACCCCTCTAGATCTCAAACTCCTACAGACGGCAGAGATCGAGTCAACTCGCATAAATAGACATACAAATAGACTACCCAACGACATCCCAATTGAAACCCCAGTCCGTTTTTCTGACCTCCTTCATCCCGCAGAACGAGTCCCCATTAAAATCTTAACAAAAGATTCATACGCAGAGCTTGATCATCTACACTTCCATCATATTTATACTGATGGTAGTAAACATGAGGACGGCTCAACTGGCGCTGCGCTCGTTATATACTCACCAACTCCCCCTCACTAACACACAGCAATGAACAGACACATAAACACACATACACAAAACATATCAAACTACATAACACCAGTTCTGTCTTCCAGGCAGAACTTATCGCCATCAAATACGCCGTAATGTATCTACACACCAAAAGCATCACACAGGCCATCATTTTCACTGACTCACAATCATCCATAGCGGCACTTAAACAATACATCAATACCCATCCGATAGTCACTGACATACACAATACGCTCCATTCCATAAACTCGAACTCCACCCCTAACATATATTTCCAATGGGTCAAAGGCCATTCAGGCATACCAGGCAATGAACTAGCCGACGCCGCGGCTAACAAGGCAGCATCCCTTCACAAATCCCCTGATCTTATTTCATGTCCCATTTCCCACATTAAAAACATTATCAAACAAGATATTAAAACAAAATCACAATCCAGGTATATAGACGAAACAACTGGCAAATTTACTAAAAAACTATTTCCCCAACTCTCCAATATTAACGCATTTTTCCAGTCCATCCCCATATCCTTTCAAATGACCCAATTCCTAACTGCCCATTCATTCGCAAAAAACTACTTACACAGATTCCACATAACTGACGATCCTTATTGCCCCTGTGACAACTCCACCATCCAAGACCTTATACACCTTATCCGTGAATGTCCCAGATTCTCTTACCAAAGGAGAACTTATGAAGACACTTGCAATTTTATGAATATTGATCCATACAACATTACTGAAATTATATCCAAGAACATATCATCAAAGTCATTCGAAAAATTTATAAAATACATAATTAACAATCTAAAAGCATTCAATAATACATAACTAACATATGATTCAATTGTAATTGTAATTAACCTTAATTTTAAGAATAACTTTAAGTTTTGTCTGTGTTAAATCTTAGGTTAAATTTGCACTAAGTTTAACAGACCCAATCATACCATTCACATGTATACTCAAATCCTAATTTTAAGAATAACTTTAAGTTTTATTAAATACAAATATGCTAAGTTAAATTCTAGCTTAAACATAGACTAAGATTATCTAATCTAATCAAACTATTATTGTACACTCAAATCTTAATTTTAAGAAGAACTTTGTTTTATTTGTTATAAACTCGCACTCTTAACGCATGTTCAGATCTAGACCAGGTTTATTCAACTTATCTATACTACTCATATTATGTACATCAAATTCTAATCTTTCTAAGAATAACTGCAAGTTTCATTTGATATAAATATGCAACGTAAAAATTTAGTTTAAATCTAGACTAAGGTTATCTTAACTAATCAAACTTCTCATGTACACTCAAATTCAAATTTAGACTAAGATTATTCAATGTAATAAAACAATTCATTTGTATATTTAACTCTAATTTCTAAGAACAGCTGTAATTTTTATTTGTTACAAATTCGATTTATTAACGTCAGCTCAAACTAATATTAAGATTATAATCTTACTACACAGTAAGTAAATAATATCCTAAGGTGTAATAGGTCTGTAACAGAAAGTGAAGTATCATATAGCTCCATCTGTTGCAGACCTAAACTAATTTTATGTAAAATACTTTATATAAAAATTGTTATTTTCTTTGCTTATTAAAGACAACCCCTTTCGAATAGCTTCCTCGGCCACGAACCTGACGGTGTCGTGGAGTAGGCCATTAGGTGAAAAAAAAAAAAAAAAAAAAAAAAACCTAACCTAACCTAACCTAACCTAACCTAACCTAACCTAACCTAACCTAACCTAACCTAACCTAACCTAACCTAACCTAACCTAACCTAACCTAACCTAACCTAACCTAACCTAACCTAACCTAACCTAACCTAACCTAACCTAACCTAACCTAACCTAACCTAACCTAACCTAACCTAACCTAACCTAACCTAACCTAACCTGGCCTAACCTAACCTAACCTAACCTAACCTAACCTAACCTAACCTAACCTAACCTAACCTAACCTAACCTAACCTAACCTAACCTAACCTAACCTAACCTAACCTAACCTAACCTAACCCCAACCTAACCTAACCTAACCTAACCTAACCTAACCTAACCTAACCCAACCTAACCTAACCTAACCTAACCTAACCTAACCTAACCTAACCTAACCTAACCTAACCTAACCTAACCTAACCTAACCTAACCTAACCTAACCTAACCTAACCTAACCTAACCTAACCTAACCTAACCTAACCTAACCTAACCTAACCTAACCTAACCTAACCTAACCTAACCTAACCTAACCTAACCTAACCTAACCTAACCTAACCTAACCCAACCTAACCTAACCTAACCTAACCTAACCTAACCTAACCTAACCTAACCTAACCTAACCTAACCTAACCTAACCTAACCTAACCTAACCAGTCCGCGTCCAAACGCCACCCGAAACGGTCGAATCCACGTCGCTCCGCGCCTTAAAAAAAGTTTACTAAATTCAAAACAGTGGTTTTTTTAAGTTTTCAGTATAGTGTTATATATCGTTAGATGCGCGCTTCTGCGATCTAACTAACGGTGTTAAATTCAGTTTTAAAAGTTTTAGTTTAATATTTTATTTTCATAAAAAACAGTAAATTTTTTGGTTTTTTGTCCTTTAAAAATACTTTTAGTTCTTCAAAAATTGTTTTTGTGGTGTAGTGTAATACAGTGAATTAAGGCGGTCATTTCGACCTAATTTTGGTTGATAAGGGTCCACAACCAAGGATTCCATGGACGAAATACCGGAAAAAGGTCAATAACTTTTTATTAAGATCTGTAAGAGTGACTTATTTTAGCTTAAAACGATAGTCCTAATTGAGGGCTATCGTCTGATACCTATTTTATAATTTTGAGCCAAAGAACAGATTTTCTAGAGCCAAATAACTTCAAAAATAAGGGTTTTGCCCACCAGCAAGCGGCCCCACAACACACAATTAATTCTATATGTCTATAAGATGCGCTAGACGAAAAGGTATCTTTTGACACATCTCACGACAAAATCGGACCAGAAATATCCTCTCGGACCAAGGGAAAACCGTTTTTTGGGGTTAACCACCCCCAAACATCAGAACACCAAATCCAAATTACAATAAGGACAAAGCACAAAAAATAACCTACCGACTGACACCAATATCATCAATATTCGCCCAGTAATTCAGGAACCACGACCAGGAATAGATTGGAATCCAGGGTTTCCAGGGGATCCACACCTCAGAAAAATCGCAATCTACCACCATCTTATAGCCCGCACAAAATTCCATCGGATCAGTTCCAAACCGCACATCACACTTTTTCACCTGCCCAACTGGACACCAAGTCATCAGGCGACCAGCTGGAACAGCTCCTGCTCCAACACCAACAACTTGTCCTCTCCGCGGGCAGCCAGAAAACACCTATCACCACTACATTACGAACAACAGCTGGCGAGCAATCCTGGTCCTTAACACAAGGTAGGGTGGATTACCAGCCCCATATTTTTAGATTTTTAACATTTTACAAATTTTACACTAAACCCATCGAGCTTGGGCTCATTCAAACCGGCTTGGCGAGTTCTATTTAATAGCGTTCACTGTTCCTTTCGTTAACCCCCCCCCATCCCACAATACAGGTTTTTCCCCCCATAGCTACAAAATCTTCCCCCTCACCCCCACCCCCTCGAGTTGGGTATCAAACAACTCAGCTCGAAGAGGTGTATACACCGGTCCATATTTTAGCCCCCCTCACCCCCCTTCGCAGACATGTTACCAAGAACCCCTCCCAAATCATCTAAATCTGACATGCCGTCGCCTCAGACGACCACAGCAGCTGCTAGGAGGTCCCTAGTGGACACCCTGAGCCCGTCCTTTGCCCGCTCAGCTCCCCCTGCGGAGTCCACATATATAGAGATGGCGAGAGACTACAGAAAGAAAGGCTTGGACGCGGTATTAGCCTCCCGCAACCTTAAGAGTGAGCTCAAGACCACGATCACAGAGGCAATAAACGGCCTCTTTGGAGTCATCGCCATGCTCGACCCTTCCACCCCTCCCCTCCCAAACCCCTCACACCACAGGCCACTGATACCACAACTGCACCATGTAACGACACACAGCAACAACTACTACACAAACTCGAGGCCCACTCTCGGCTACTCGATGAATCGAATAAGGCCTTGCAGGAACACACCAGGGTTCTTAAGGCATCCCCTAAACCCGCGCCGTCGGAGATACAACCAGTGTCGGCGGACCCGCATAAGACTTATAAATCTTACGCTAAGGCCGCCGCCACCCCCAAACCCCCTGCAGGGCCTTCCATCATCGTGTCCGGAGAGGGTCTAGACACAACCGAACAGATACTTACTCAAATTAGTAGAACCGTTAATTTCAGAGAGGGCGGATACGCCCCTTTAAGGGTCACCCCACTTTCAAAACAAAAGATCAAACTCGTTTTCGAAAGAGAAGAGCATAAACAACACACAATTTCACGATTACAAAATAACACAAAAATAAACACTCAAGAGGAAAAACGCATAGACCCAATGATTATACTTAAAGGGATCTCTAAAAACATACCCGAATTCGAGCTTACAAAAACAATTAAAGACCAAAACACCACCTTAACTAAACATACATTTACCGTCAAATTCATAGCTAACAATAGGAACACTTCACTATATAACGCAGTACTAAACACCACACCCTCTGCCTGGAAGGCGTTTGCCGACCTAGGCAGAGTTAACATAGGGATGCAGCGGGTCCACAGTGACAACTTTTCACCGTTTAGGCAGTGTCAAAACTGTCTAAATTTCGGACACACAAAGAGCCGCTGCCCCAACACCACACCCACATGCGCCAAGTGCTCCGCTCACCATCCTACAGCGGAGTGCAAGGCCGAGGTACACAACTGCACCAATTGCGCAGAACATAACAAACAATTCAACACCAACACCGGCACTCTACACCGCGCCGACTCAGACAAATGCCCCAAAGTTACAGCCATGCGTGCCCGCGTTGAGGCAAAAATTAACTACATTTAAAACACACACAAAACACTAACTTAACATTAAATAACATAATGACACACAATCAAACAAATCAAACACTTACATTAACAGCGACCTCAACGCGCAGCACTTGCACTGGGGCATTTGTCTATCTACACAAAAACACGAAAACATCCACAATCCTTACCCCTTATTAAACAACGCAACCCTTCCCAAACCTCGTGTGCACTATCAAAGCCTTCTAAATGTTTATATCTTATATTTTTCACTTATATTTAACAATTAATCGGCAAGTAATCCGCCCTCACCCGTACAAAAATGTATATAGTCATTTCTCTCCATCTATAACCTTTTACACTGTTTACAATTACTATACTAACTACTTAAATATTTAACCTAGATTTATTTTTTTACGATTATTCTTTTATTTAAATCATACCTTGCTGTGCTAATACCATCTGCACTAAACATAAATTATAATATTAACTATAATTTTAACTCTATTTCACTTCATTTGTAATCTTGTTTGTGTAACTAGTTACGGACTATTCTATTACTAGGTTTAATATATACAAGCACAATTCACTATAGATTATCCCTGTTTGAGTTTAACCTTATATCAACTGTATGTGTAAATGTAAAACTTTCTATGTTTAATATTGTGCATAAGTAAATGCTAAACTTTACAGGCACATTATTAAAGCCCATCTGTTTAAACTTAATTTTATAACAACTGTTTTATTCCATTCTATTGTGTATTTTCACACCTTTATTTTACTTTAATTCTATATTTTGTTTGTGTTATGTTTAATGTTGGTGTTAGGAAGCGGACTTAAATTGGGCGGCTGAGGGAAGGTTATTGTATCTAATAGCAGAACCGACCCTCAACAACCTACCCGTGTCCAACTCCAAACACCATCATGGTCATTTACAGGCACATTATTAAAGCCTATCTGTTTAAACTTAATTTTACAACAACTGTTATATTCCTTTCCATTGTGTATTTTTACAAACTTAATTTTATAACAACTGTTTTATTCCATTCCATTGAATATTTTTACACCTTTATTTTACTTTAATTCTAAATTTTGCTTGTGTCATGTTTAATGTTGGTGGTAGGAAGCGGACTTAAATTGGGCGGCTGAGGGAAGGTTTTTGTATCTAATAGCAGAACCGACCCTCAACAACCTACCCGTGTCCAACTCCAAACACCAGCTTAGTCATTTACAGGCTCATTATTAAAGCCTATCTGTTTAAACTTAATTTTATAACAACTGTTTTATTCATTCCAGTGTGTATTTTTACATTTTTATTTTACTTTAGCTCTAAATTCTGTTTGCGTTGTGTTTAATGTACGTATTAGGAAGCGGACTTAAATTGGGCGGCTGAGGGAAGGTTACTGTATCTAATAGCAGAACCGACCCTCAACAACCTACCCACGTTTAATTCCTAATACCTATATAATAATAAACATAACTGTTACTTTAATAACTATATAACCACTTTTATATACTACTTTGTGTTAAAAATCTTATATTATCAACCTACTTATTTAAGCACAAAATAACCTGTTAATATTTCACTTTCATTTTTTATATAATTACTAGTTTTAAGACGTGGACTCTGTTCAGGTGGTTGAGGGAAAAGAATTGTATCAAATAGCAAAACCAACCCTCAACCACCTAATCCACAACCACTGTATATATCTGTTTTACTTTAATAAAGACTTCGAGCTGTACCTTAGCTTAGCTTCCTCGGCCCCGGGGCGTTAGTCGCCGGGGATGGTAGGCCTACTAACAATTAAAAAAAAAAAAAAAAAAACCTAACCTAACCTAACCTAACCTAACCTAACCTAACCTAACCTAACCTAACCTAACCTAACCTAACCTAACCTAACCTAACCTAACCTAACCTAACCTAACCTAACCTAACCTAACCTAACCTAACCTAACCTAACCTAACCTAACCTAACCTAACCTAACCTAACCTAACCTAACCTAACCTAACCTAACCTAACCTAACCTAACCTAACCTAACCTAACCTAACCTAACCTAACCTAACCTAACCTAACCTAACCTAACCTAACCTAACCTAACCTAACCTAACCTAACCTAACCTAACCTAACCTAACCTAACCTAACCCCTAACCTAACCCAACCTAACCTAACCTAACCTAACCTAACCTAACCTAACCTAACCTAACCTAACCTAACCTAACCTAACCCAACCTAACCTAACCTAACCTAACCTAACCTAACCTAACCTAACCCTGCACCCCTGACCTAACCTAACCTAACCTAACCTAACCTAACCTAACCCAACCTAACCTAACCTAACCTAACCTAACCTAACCTAACCTAACCTAACCTAACCCAACCTAACCTAACCTAACCTAACCTAACCTAACCCAACCTAACCTAACCCCCTAACCTAACCTAACCTAACCTAACCTAACCTAACCTAACCTAACCTAACCTAACCTGGCCTAACCTAACCTAACCCAACCTAACCCCAACCTAACCTGGCCTAACCTAACCTAACCTAACCTAACCTAACCTAACCTAACCTGGCCAACCCAACCTAACCTAACCTAACCTAACCTAACCTAACCTAACCTAACCTAACCTAACCTAACCTAACCTAACCTAACCTAACCTAACCTAACCTAACCTAACCTAACCTAACCTAACCTAACCCCCTAACCTAACCTAACCTAACCTAACCTAACCTAACCTAACCTAACCTAACCTAACCTAACCTAACCTAACCTAACCTAACCTAACCTAACCCAACCTAACCTAACCTAACCTAACCTAACCTAACCTAACCTAACCTAACCTAACCTAACCTAACCTAACCTAACCTAACCCAACCCAACCTAACCTAACCTAACCTAACCTAACCTAACCTAACCTAACCTAACCTAACCTAACCTAACCTAACCTAACCTAACCTAACCTAACCTAACCTAACCTAACCTAACCTAACCTAACCTAACCTAACCTAACCTAACCTAACCTAACCTAACCTAACCTAACCTAACCTAACCTAACCTAACCTAACCCAACCTAACCTAACCTAACCCAACCTAACCTAACCTAACCTAACCTAACCTAACCTAACCTAAACCCAACCTAACCTAACCCAACCTAACCTAACCTAACCTAACCTAACCTAACCTAACCTAACCTAACCTAACCTAACCTAACCTAACCTAACCTAACCCCCAACCTAACCTAACCTAACCTAACCTAACCTAACCTAACCCAACCTAACCTAACCTAACCTAACCTAACCTAACCCAACCTAACCTAACCTAACCTAACCTAACCTAACCTAACCCAACCTAACCTAACCTAACCTAACCTAACCTAACCTAACCTAACCTAACCTAACCTAACCTAACCTAACCTAACCTAACCTAACCTAACCTAACCTAACCTAACCTAACCTAACCTAACCTAACCTAACCTAACCTAACCTAACCTAACCTAACCTAACCTAACCTAACCTAACCTAACCTTTTTTTTTTTTTTTTTTTAAAGGAGGTGAAAATGCACAAATGCAGGCCCGCGGGCGTATGCAGTCGCTGCCGCGGGGACTGTGGGGATGGTTATCTCTTATCCCTCTGCTAATCAGAGGGGAGAAACCCGACCCACTAAAAATTCCTCCTAAACCCTCCATATCGCCTGCAGTGCCAGACACATCCATTCTGAATGAATGACATCTGGCACCGCATTGAATTCCCCGGGGGTCGCACAAGGCATTCAACCCAGGGAATTCAGGCGAATATGTCCGCATAAGGGCTCAACGACGGCGCAGTGGGACGCTGTTGGGCATAGCCCCCGCGCCCACGCCTCGCCGCCGCCGAGCACAACCCCTTCGGCCATCGCCACGCACCTCCCGCTGACGCTCAGCAGCCTCCTTCTGCAGCAAAACGCGCTCACAGAAGAAAGCTACCGCACGCCATGCCTCCTGGCTACCAAGCATTGCTGCAACAACGCTCGGTAGCGAGAGGTCCATCCCGATGACCGACACTAGGTCGTGGCGTTGCCTCGACCAAGTGGCACATTCAGCCAGGGTGTGCTCCGCCGTGTCCTCTGGGGCGCCACAATGGTGGCAGATGGGATAGGTTTCCCGTCCCGCCACCTTGTGCAGAAACCGTCCAAAGCACCCATGCCCGGACAGCATCTGCGCCATCCGAAAGGACACAGCTCCACTCGGACGATTTACCCATTCCCGTAAGAATGGGCGAATCGCCTCCACTGTTCGTACTCCCGCCCTAGGCATAGCCAGATCATAGGCCCACCTATCAAAGGTGTCCTCCCTGGCTTGCCTCCTCGCCGGTCCGACCAGTTCGGCCCATCGGCCATCTGCCCTCGTCTCACCCTTGAGACGATACAGAGCGCCTAGGGCCACCGCCTCCAACTCCCAGGGCGGGGTCCCCGCCAACAGGCACGCCGCCTCGAATGAGACAGTCCGGTAGCAGCGAGCTGCCCGAACCGCCATCACTCGCTGCGGCCTCCTGAGCAGGGTGCAGTTCTTCGCCCCCAACCTATCGTCCCATATTGGGGCCCCATACAAGGCCATACTGCGTATAACACCACAGTACAGCCTCCGCACACTCTGCTTAGGGCCCCCAATATTAGGCAGAAGCCGTGCTAGCGCCCCCGCCGCCCCCACCAACTTCCCCCCGAGAGCCTTAAAGTGGGCCTCAAAGTTCCAGCGACCGTCCAAGACGAGACCAAGGTATTTCATCTTGGACGACACTGGAACCCCTACTCCTTCCACCATCAGGACCGCCCCAGGAGGTGGACCATTCCTAGGGCCATGGAACAATAGGGCGTCCGTCTTATCGAGAGACACCCTAAGGCCCAGGGCCCCTATCCGTCTAACAGTAAGGGAGGTGCCAACCGTTGCAAGTCGAGCCACCTCCCCATAGCTTGCCCCACTGGCCACTACGAGGGTATCGTCTGCGTAGCAGAAGACACGCAATCCTGGCAGAAGCGCGCCCCGCAACACCCAATCGTAGGCCATGTCCCACAGGAGTGGCCCTAGGACCGAGCCTTGAGGTACCCCACACCGCACAGGGTGGTAACAGACCGTGCCCTCTCTATTGGAGTACACGATCTGTCTCCCCGCAAAATAGTCCCCCACTATTCGGCGCAGATACAGAGGGACCTCAAAAAATTCAAGGGCCTCTCCAACCACGCTAAAAGGGAGACTATTGAAGGCATTGGCAATATCTAATGATACTGCCAATGCGCTTCCTCCCCCGCTAACCACCCCACCGGTGTGAGACCTCAGGTCCCGAAGAGCATCGAGCGTCGACCGACCCGCCCGAAAGCCGTACTGTGCCTCGCTCAGATCCGGCCCCTCAACAGAGAGGTGCCGGCACAACCGAGACGCCACGACCCACTCCAGCGCCTTGCCCGCCTCATCCAAAAGGACAATAGGGCGGTAAGCCGCCGAACTGTCCGCCGGGCGGCCCTCCTTCCGCACGAGACACAGTCGTCCCGTCTTCCAAGCCACCGGGAACCGTCCACCGCGCAAACACGCGGTGTACAGCTCCCGGACGGAGACCTCCATATGAGGGAGGACTACTGCCAAGACACGCGCATGCACACCATCAGGACCAGGTGCTTTCTTGCGGGCTTTGAGACGGGTCAGGATAGCCTCCATCTCTATATCAGAGACTTCCGGCGCCATCCCGCCCTCCCCGCCCGCCACCTCCACCACAGACGCCGCCATATTTGGAGGCACAATGTCGGGAGGCAAAGGAAACAGATCCGCCACCACCCGCTTCAGGAAGGTCGGTTCCAGACTCTCCACGAGAGGCATCCCCGTACCTTTCAGTCTCTTACGAGCCAATCGGTAGGGGCGCCCCCACGGATCATCATCCAACCCCCGAAGCATCTCCTGATGGGCCCCTCCTTCGCCTCACAGATAGCCCCCTGGAGAGCCTTCTTGCGATCATTATAGATCAAACGAAGGCCCTCCGTGACATTGGGACTATCTCCACTCCTCCGGCGACTCCTGTAGTAGGCCCTTCTGGCCTCGCCACATGCGCCCCGGAGATTGCCAATCTCCGACGTCCACCAGTAGACCGCTCTCCTCCCCTTCGGCGGCCTCCATTTGGGCATTGCCGCATCCGACACCCTTCGGAGACTTAGGCTCAGCCTGCCAGCTCCATCATCCACATCCAGAACACCAGTGGGCGCACACCACCCCTCTACAATGGCCACCTCCCCCGCAATCTGACGGTCAAGCCGGCGTATAGACCAGCGGGGGAAACTCATTCGATTGTGCCCCCGCACACCCCACCTCATCGAAGTAGAGACCCACATCCGGATATATCGATGATCCGATAGGGTCTCTACTCCATCCAGCACGCTCCATGCCGTCGTCACACGGGCCGCCGCCGCAGAAGCAAGGGTGACATCCACCCTTGAACTGCCCTGCGGGCGAACACAGGTGGGCTCCGTTCCCTCATTTAGGAAAACTAGGCCCAACTCCGCCGCCCACTCCTCCAGAACCGGGCCCTCCGGCACGACATCCTGTCACCCCCAAGTGGGAGACCTCGCATTAAGGTCTCCCATGAGGATAAGGGGTCGCGGGAGAGCCCTCCGTACGGCCAGGCCCATGGCGTCAAGGAAACCCTCGAAGTGGCTCAGACTCTCATTGGGGAAAAAATACGCTCCTACGAGCGTCCAATCCCCCAATCAGCAAGAACGAATCCGGAACCTCTCTCTTTAGGGAGAGAGGAGGACCATACGGCCGAGCAATTACAGCCGCATCACCTCGAAGGTCCCCCACCCACGAGCTCTGCCGCGACATATAGTGGGGCTCAGTGACGACGGCGGCCATCACACCCCACTCCGCCATCGACTGTAGGAACAAGTCCTGAGCCGCAGCGGAGCGTCTTAAATTCCCCTGTAGAAAGCTAGTGTTGCTGTCAACCATTTTATTTGTTTGACAGCTCTACACCAACCTCCATGGGAGTGTTCCCTGCCACCGTGCTGGACGCTTTAGAAGCATACGGGGCCCTCCTCTGTCTAGGGGGTTGCAGGCCCTACCCGCCATTTTGTGGTTCGCCGGCATCCCGGCCGCTGAGCAAACCACACAATGCAACTCTTTCGAGCTGCATTCATTGGCCTTATGGCCCGCAACCCCACATCGGTGGCAAGCCTCCTCCAGGCTGACCGCCGAGTCACATGTCGCACGCACATGACCCAGCTTTTGACATCTATAACACCTCAAAGGGCGCTCCTCCCGGATATCCACCCGGCAGGAACTCCACCCGATGAGGAGCCTCCCGCTCTTTATCTTATTGGCGGAGGCAACCGGGCACAGGAGGAACATCTCCCCATTCCATTCCCTTCCCCACGCCTTATTATTTTCCCCGGCTTGATAGCGGCCACTTGGCACCCCCCCATGGCAGCCACCGCCTCCATCACATCCTTCTCGGTTATGCTGTCGTCAAGATCCCTAATGCGGAGGTCCGCACACTTGACGGGCCGCCCCACCACGGCCTCCTCCGACAGCACCGCTCTCAACTTTTCCGCTAGACGGTTCGCTTTCTCCTCCCGGCCTTCTCCAGGCACCTCCAGTATTCGAGCTCCGGTCGCCGTCACCCGGATGCCAACACGCTCAATGCCCAAGTCAGACAGACTGATAGCCTGCCTGGCCTTGGACAAAGCAACAGCGTAGGTGACCCCCGCTCCACCGCCCCTGCAGCAGTGTGATAACCACTGCAGCAGTTGTCGGCGGGGCAAGGGAAGACAGCACCCCAACCGGTCTCTTCTCAGCCGCCGACTGCTCCGCCGGAGGACCTGCATCACCCTTAGCCGAAAGAACCGGTGCAGCGGGAAGACTGCCCGACTTCATCCCCTTGCTCTTTTCCCCCTTTTGCCGGCCACTGTCGCCCAGTTTCCACTTACTGGAGGCGCCTCTGAAGAGACCCCTCCATTATTTTCTGAAACTCCCGGTGCATTTCCTCCGGGGCCCAAAGGCCCTAAACCATCTGAGGCCCCATGGGCCACGCCCCTGCGAGACCCTTAGGGCTCTCTTTCCCTGGAGCCCCGAACAACACGAGGCCACCTGTGCCCCACACCCTACGGAATCCTTAGGAGCCCCCTGGGAACCACGGGCTGATGCCGCCAGCGGGGGGCGCAGCACAGGCTCTGGAAGGAGCCTGTCCGCGATCCCCGCCAACTTGGCATCAAACATACCCCCACAGCCCTCATCACCTCCCCCAACAGACTCTCCCTCACCCCGTCTAAAAGCCCCTCCATCATTTGACGGAGGGCATCCGGAGTGAAGGGACTCTCCCCCGAGACGGGGTTTCCCTTTAACTGCGCAAAGTGCGCAGTGCGCTCATTAAATTCCTTCCTAAGGGCCGCAAGCTCCAGACCCAGGTCTTTTACCTGGGCCCTCAGGCGAATGTTGTCTCTCTGGAGGCGCCCATCCTCATCCCCCTGAGGCATCTGTCGGCGAGATCCTCCACGATCTCGCTCACCTCCTTGGCTGCAACCTTAAGGTCGCGGACAAACACACCCTTGAGGTTACCCGACTTCGCCGCAATTTCAATGATGCGACGAACCCGCATAGCCGTCCGCTCCTTTATCTCGGGGATGGCAAGCAGGACAGCATCGTCCAGCTCTTCCTCCCCGGATGATCTCGCTACACTGGCGGGGGCCCCACAATCTGAGAGATTCCCCGCACTCACTCCTAGTCTCTCTTTAAGGCGAGAGCGGGCGTTCAGACGCCGCAACTCTCCCTCCGCCTCCTCCAATCCTACCATATGAGAAGCCGCCTTTTTCGGTGGCTTACCCTTGGCAGGTGGAGAAGAAGGAGAAGAAGCGTTCCCCTTTCCATCGCCAACCGGGCTCTTAGTATACCCCCTTTTCCTATCGCCGGAACAAGTCTCAGCTATTAAATCGTCGTCACTGTCCGACGACGAATACACCAACCCTTTAGCCTTCCTCATATCGAGGGGCTATTATATCCTACCTCTTTTTACGATTCTATCGTCGACTCTATCTTCGACCCAACAATGAACTCTACGGTAGAGTCGATGACTCTACCCCCGACTCTACCCCCGACTCTACCCCCGACTCTACCCCCGACTCTACCCCCGACTCTACCCCCTGACTCTACCCCCGACTCTACCCCTGACTCTACCCTCGACTCTACCACAAACTCTACGGTAGAGTCGATGACTCTACCCCCGACTCTACCCAGGACTCTACCCCTCTACCCAATAAATATATAAATAAATAAATAGATAAATGAATAAAGAACTGAATATAATACACAAGGAATGTCCAATTACTTAACCACTTGTAATTGCCACCCTCGGCCTAGAGCGTATTGCTACGTTCTAAACCTCACAGGAGTATCAATATAGTTGGGTGCCCACTGCACACTATAGAATCTCAACTGTGCCCACCATGTACGGTTTAAACACTCGCCCGGCACCGTACAGCCCTACCAAAGGCCGAGAATAAATATAAATTTACACTCGGACCGGGAATCGAACCCGGAACCTCACACCCACCACGGTCACATACAAAGCCGTTTGGCTATGAGGCCCTTAAAAGGAATGTTGAATTACTTAACCACTTGTAATTGCCATCCTCACACAGGAGTATCGATATAGTTGGGTGCCCACTGCACACTATAGAATCTCAACTGTGCCCACTATGTACGGTTTAAACACTCGCCCGGCACCGTACAGCCCTACCAAAGGCCGAGAATAAATATAAATTTACACTCGGACCGGGAATCGAACCCGGAACCTCACACCCACCACGGTCACATACAAAGCCGCTTGGCTATGAGGCCCTTAAAAAGGAATGTTGAATTACTTAACCACTTGTAATTGCCATCCTCACACAGGAGTATCGATATAGTTGGGTGCCCACTGCACACTATAGAATCTCAACTGTGCCCACTATGTACGGTTTAAACACTCGCCCGGCACCGTACAGCCCTACCAAAGGCCGAGAATAAATATAAATTTACACTCGGACCGGGAATCGAACCCGGAACCTCACACCCACCACGGTCACATACAAAGCCGCTTGGCTATGAGGCCCCTTAACCTAACCTAACCTAACCTAACCTAACCTAACCTAACCTAACCTAACCTAACCTAACCTAACCTAACCTAACCTAACCTAACCTAACCTAACCTAACCTAACCTAACCTAACCTAACCTAACCTAACCTAACCTAACCTAACCTAACCTAACCTAACCTAACCTAACCTAACCTAACCTAACCTAACCTAACCTAACCTAACCTAACCTTTTTTTTTTTTTTTTTTTTTTTATGAAGGAGGTTAAAATGCACAAATGCAGGCCCGCGGGCGTATGCAGTCGCTACCGCGGGGACTGTGGGGATGGCGTTCTCAAAGTCCCTCTGCTAATCAGAGGGGAGAAGCCGGACCCACTAAAAATTCCTCCTGAACCCTCCATACCGCCTGCGGTACCAGACTACACCCATTCTGAATGAATGCCGTCCGGCACCGCATTGAGCTCCCCGGGGGTCGCACTAGGCATTCAACCCAGAAAGCTCAGGCGGGTATGTCCGCATAAGGGCCTGGCGACGACGCAGTGGGACGCAGTTGGACCCACGCAACTATGCGTATATTGGGCCCACCCTGCGCCTGCCCACCCTTCACCTTGCCGTCGCCAAGCACAACCCCTCCGGCCGATTCAACGCACCTCCCGCTGACGATCGACAGCCGGAAAACCGGCAAACCGGCCCCACGAAACCGAAAAACCGGTAAACCGGAAACCGGTAAACCGGAAACCCAGCCCCATGAAACCAGAAAACCGGTAAACCGAAAAACCGGAAAACCGGTAAACCTGCCCCATGAAACCGGAAAAACCGGTAAACCGGAAAACCGGAAAACCGGTAAACCGGCCCCATGAAACCGGAAAAACCGGTAAACCAGAAAACCGGTAAACCGGAAAACCGGTAAAACCGGAAAACCGGCCCCACGAAACCGAAAAACCGGTAAACCGGAAAACCGGTAAACCGGAAACCCAGCCCCATGAAACCAGAAAACCGGTAAACCGAAAAACCGGAAAACCGGTAAACCTGCCCCATGAAACCGGAAAAACCGGAAAACCGGTAAACCGGCCCCATGAAACCGGAAAAACCGGTAAACCGAAAACCGGTAAAACCGGTAAACCGGCCCCATGAAACCAGAAAACCGGTAAACCGGAAAACCGGTAAAACCGGAAAACCGGCCCCACGAAACCAGAAAACCGGTAAACCGGAAAACCGGAAAACCGGTAAACCTGCCCCATGAAACCGGAAAAACCGGTAAACCGGAAAACCGGAAAACCGGTAAACCGGCCCCATGAAACCGGAAAAACCGGTAAACCGGAAAACCGGAAAACCGGTAAACCGGCCCCACGAAACCAGAAAACCGGTAAACCGGAAAACCGGAAAACCGGTAAACCGGCCCCGCGAAACCAGAAGAACCGGCAAACCGGAAGAACCGATCGCCATGCCTCATGGCTACCTAGTATTGCTGCAACAACACTCGGCAGCGAGAGGTCCGTCCAAACGACCGACACCAGGTCGAGACAGTGTTGCCTCAACCAAGTGGCACATTCGGCCAGGGTGTGCAGTCACCACCCCTGAATCGCGGCACAGCGTCTCCAGATCCCCCCCAACAGGCTGGTGCAGCTATGATGGTTGTGCCACACCAACCTCCATGGGAGCGTTCCCCACAGTTGTCCCAGTCCTTTGGGCTCCCAGGCCCTTCGTCACCTTCGGAGGGTTGCAGGCCCTTCCCGCCATCTTATGGTCTGCTGGCTTCCCAGCCGTTGAGCAGACCGCGCAATGCAGCTCTTTCGAGCTGCATTCATTGGCCTTGTGGCCAGCAACCCCACATCGATAGCACACCTCCGCCAAGTCCATCGTTGAGTCACAAGTGGCTCGCACGTGACCCAACTTCTGGCACTTGTAGCACCTCAAAGGGCGGTCCTCTCGGATTTCAACCCGACAGGAGCTCCACCCAATGAGGAGCTTTCCTTGGCACACTTTCTGGGCGGCGGCGACCGGACACATGAGGAACATCTCCCCAAGCCCCGTATCCCACGCCTCAAAATCTTACCCGGCTTGATCGCTTCAGCCGGGCACCCACCCATGGCAGCCACCGCCTCCGTCACATCCCTCTCAGTGACGCTGTCGTCAAGGTCCCGAATAAGGAGGTCCGCACATTTGACGGGCCTCCCCACCAAAGGCCTCCCCGACAGCACCACACGAAGCCTGTCCGCCAGGGCATCAGCCTTCTCCTCTCTGTCAACCCCCCGGCACCTCCAGCATCCGAGCTCCCGTTGCCGTTAGCCGGATGCTGATAGTTGCAATACCAATCTCAGCCAGGTTTATACCATTTCTTGCCTTGAGTAGCACATCGGCATACGTCACCCCCCGCTCCACCGCCTCCCTCCGCAATGTGATGACCACTGCGGAAGTTTTCGGCGGAGTGAGCGAAGGCTGCACCCTGACAGACCTCTCTATAACTGCCACTCGCCCAGCCGAGGGCCCTGCGCCGCGACTCACTCCATGGTCCTCTGACCGGCCAACACGGCCACTTCCCCCACTCACAGGGGGAAGGACCGGCACAGCGGGAGAACCACCCTTCTTTCCCTTACCCTTCTTTTTTGCTGACGGTCGCCCAGCTTCCGTCACTAGGACCCCCAGAGACCCGGGGCCCCGAAAGACCTGGGGCCTCCGGGACTCTGCTCCCCTCTAAATCTTCGGGACCCTGGGTCCCCACCACATTCGGAGCCACCGTGCCCCGACCCCCCAACGAACCCTCACGGGTGCTTGAGCCCAGGGGCCCTGCGAAATTCAGGGCCACCGGCCCCCCCCTCTCCACAAAACGCTCAGGGGCTCCCGGACCACGGGCCGATGCCGCCAGCGGAGGACGCAGCACAGGCTCAGGGAGGAACCTAACCTAACCTAACCTAACCTAACCTAACCTAACCTAACCTAACCTAACCTAACCTAACCTAACCTAACCTAACCTAACCTAACCTAACCTAACCTAACCTAACCTAACCTAACCTAACCTAACCTAACCTAACCTAACCTAACCTAACCTAACCTAACCTAACCTAACCTAACCTAACCTAACCTAACCTAACCTAACCTAACCTAACCTAACCTAACCTAACCTAACCTAACCTAACCTAACCTAACCTAACCTAACCTAACCTAACCTAACCTAACCTAACCTAACCTAACCTAACCTTTTTTTTTTTTTTATAAAGGAGGTGAAAATGCACAAATGCAGGCCCGCGGGCGTATGCAGTCGCTACCGCGGGGACTGTGGGGATGGTTATCTCTTATCCCTCTGCTAATCAGAGGGGAGAAACCCGACCCACTAAAAATTCCTCCTAAACCCTCCATATCGCCTGCAGTGCCAGACACATCCATTCTGAATGAATGACATCTGGCACCGCATTGAATTCCCCGGGGGTCGCACAAGGCATTCAACCCAGAAAAGGAATGTTGAATTACTTAACCACTTGTAATTGCCATCCTCACACAGGAGTATCGATATAGTTGGGTGCCCACTGCACACTATAGAATCTCAACTGTGCCCACTATGTACGGTTTAAACACTCGCCCGGCACCGTACAGCCCTACCAAAGGCCGAGAATAAATATAAATTTACACTCGGACCGGGAATCGAACCCGGAACCTCACACCCACCACGGTCACATACAAAGCCGCTTGGCTATGAGGCCCTTAAAAGGAATGTTGAATTACTTAACCACTTGTAATTGCCATCCTCACACAGGAGTATCGATATAGTTGGGTGCCCACTGCACACTATAGAATCTCAACCGTGCCCACCATGTACGGTTTAAGCACTCGCCCGGTACCGTACAACCCTACCAAAGGCCGAGAATAAATATAAATTTACACTCGGACCGGGAATCGAACCCGGAACCTCACACCCACCACGGTCACATACAAAGCCGTTTGGCTATGAGGCCCTTTAAAAGGAATGTTGAATTACTTAACCACTTGTAATTGCCATCCTCACACAGGAGTATCGATATAGTTGGGTGCCCACTGCACACTATAGAATCTCAACTGTGCCCACTATGTACGGTTTAAACACTCGCCCGGCACCGTACAGCCCTACCAAAGGCCGAGAATAAATATAAATTTACACTCGGACCGGGAATCGAACCCGGAACCTCACACCCACCACGGTCACATACAAAGCCGCTTGGCTATGAGGCCCTTAACCTAACCTAACCTAACCTAACCTAACCTAACCTAACCTAACCTAACCTAACCTAACCTAACCTAACCTAACCTAACCTAACCTAACCTAACCTAACCTAACCTAACCTAACCTAACCTAACCTAACCTAACCTAACCTAACCTAACCTAACCTAACCTAACCTAACCTAACCTAACCTAACCTAACCTAACCTAACCTAACCCAACCTAACCTAACCTAACCTAACCTAACCTAACCTAACCTAACCTAACCTAACCTAACCTAACCTAACCTAACCTAACCTAACCTAACCTAACCTAACCTAACCTAACCTAACCTAACCTAACCTAACCTAACCTAACCCAACCTAACCCAACCTAACCTAACCTAACCTAACCTAACCTAACCTAACCTAACCTAACCTAACCTAACCTAACCTAACCTAACCTAACCTAACCTAACCCAACCTAACCTAACCTAACCTAACCCAACCTAACCTAACCTAACCTAACCTAACCCAACCTAACCTAACCTAACCTAACCTAACCTAACCTAACCTAACCTAACCTAACCTAACCTAACCTAACCTAACCTAACCTAACCTAACCTAACCTAACCCAACCTAACCTAACCTAACCTAACCTAACCTAACCTAACCTAACCTAACCTAACCTAACCTAACCTAACCTAACCTAACCTAACCTAACCTAACCTAACCTAACCTAACCTAACCTAACCTAACCTAACCTAACCTAACCTAACCTAACCTAACCTAACCAGTCCGCGTCCAAACGCCACCCGAAACGGTCGAATCCACGTCGCTCCGCGCCTTAAAAAAGTTTATTAAATTCAAAACAGTGGTTTTTCTTAAGTTTTCAGTATAGTGTGATATATCATTAGATGCGCGCTTCTGCGATCTACCTAACAGTGGTAAAATCATTTTAAAAAGTTTTAGTTTTATATTTTATTTCTTCAAAAAACATTAAAAATTTCAGTTTTTTCAATTTTAAAAATAGTGCCAGTGTTCAAAAAATTGTTTTTATTGTGTAGTGTAATAGAGTGAATTAAGGCGGTCATTTCGACCTAATTTTGGTTGATAAGGGTCCACAACCAAGGATTCCATGGACGAAATACCGGAAAAAGGTCAATAACTTTTTATTAAGATCTGTAAGGGTAACTTATTATAGCTTAAAACGATAGTCCTAATTGAGGGCTATCGTCTGATACCCATTTTATAATTTTGGGCCAAAGAACAGATTTTTTAGAGCCAAATAACTTCAAAAATAAGGGTTTTGCCCACCAGCAAGCGGCCCCACAACACACAATTAATTTTATACGTCTATAAGATGCGCTAGACGGAAAGGTATCTTTTGACACATCTCACGACAAAATCGGAACAGAAATATCCTCTCGGACCAAGGGAAAACCGTTTTTTGGGGTTAACCACCCCCAAACATCAGAACACCAAATCCAAATTACGATAAGGACAAAGTACAGAAAATAACCTACCGACTGACACCAATATCATCAATATTCGCCCAGTAATTCAGGAACCACGACCAGGAATAGATTGGAATCCAGGGTTTCCAGGGGATCCACACCTCCGAAAAATCGGAATCTACCACCATCTTATAGCCCGCACAAGATTCCATCGGATTAGTTCCAAACCGCACATCACACTTTTTCACCTGCCCAACTGGACACCAGGTCATCAGGCGACCAGCTGGAACAGCTCCTGCTCCAACACCAACAACTTGTCCTCTCCGGGGGCAGCCAGAAAACACCTATCACCACTACATTACGAGCAACAGCTGGCGAGCAATCCTGGTCCTTAACACAAGGTAGGGTGGATTACCAGCCCCATATTTTTAGATTTTCAATATTTTTAAATTATTATCCTAAGCCCGTCGAGCTTGGGCTTATTTAAACCGGCACGGCGAGCTCTATTTGATAGTGTACATTGTTCCTTTCGCAAACCCCCCTCCACCCCACAAAACAGGTTTTTCCCCCCCGTTGCTACAAAATCTCCCCCCTCACCCCTACCCCCCTCGAGTTGGGTATCAAACAACTCAGCTCGAAGAGGTGAATACACCTGTCTACATTTCAGCTCCCCCTCACCCCCCCTCACCCTCCACCAGCAAAATGTTACCCCGAACTCCACCCAAACCAACCAACAAAGCCCCTACTCCCTCTACGTCCGCAACACCAGCTAGACGGACCTTAGTAGAGATGTTGAGCCCGGCCTTCACTCGCGTAAAACGCCCAACAGAGTCGGCTCATATGGAGATGGCCAAAGAATACAGGCAGACGGGCCTACAAGCTCTCGCTGCCTCCCGCAATTTAAAAGGGGAGCTAAAAACTGCTATCACAGAGGCAATCGAAGGCCTCTTCGGGGTCGTCGGCCTCATTGACCCCTCACCTACCACCCCTCCCAACCCTCCTGCCCCCGTACCGCACACACCACAGGCTACCAAAGCCACGATTACACCCTCAACAATTACACCGCCAACCGATACACATATACACACCACACAATTACTACAGAAACTCGAGGCCCACTCTCGGCTACTCGATGAATCGAATAAGGCCTTGCAGGAACACACCAGGGTTCTTAAGGCATCCCCTAAACCCGCGCCGTCGGAGATACAACCAGTTTCGGCGGACCCGCATAAGACTTATAAATCTTACGCTAAGGCCGCCGCCACCCCCAAACCCCTGCAGGGCCTTCCATCATCGTGTCCGGAGAGGGTCTAGACACAACAGAACAGATACTAACTCAAATTAGTAGAACCGTTAATTTCAGAGAGGGCGGATACGCCCCTTTAAGGGTCACCCCACTATCAAAACAAAAGATCAAACTTGTTTTTGAACGAGAAGATCATAAACAACACACAATTTCACGACTACAAAATAACACAAAAATACACACTCAAGAGGAAAAACGCATAGACCCAATGATTATTCTTAAAGGGATTTCAAAAAACATACCTGAATTTGAACTCACAAAAACAATTAAAGACCAAAACACCACCTTAACTAAACACACATTTACCGTCAAATTCATAGCTAACAACAGGAACACTTCACTATATAACGCAGTTCTTAACACCACACCCTCTGCCTGGAAGGCGTTTGCCGACCTAGGCAGAGTTAACATAGGGATGCAGCGGGTCCACAGTGACAACTTTTCACCGTTTAGGCAGTGTCAAAACTGTCTAAATTTCGGACACACAAAGAGCCGCTGCCCCAACACCACACCCACATGCGCCAAGTGCTCCGCTCACCATCCTACAGCGGAGTGCAAGGCCGAAGTACACAACTGCACCAATTGCGCAGAACATAACAAGCAATTCAACACCAACACCGGCACTCTACACCGCGCCGACTCAGACAAATGCCCCAAAGTTACAGCCATGCGTGCCCGCGTTGAGGCAAAAATTAACTACATTTAAAACATGCACAAAACACTAACTTAACATTAAATAACATAATGACACACAATCAAACAAATCAAACACTTACATTAACAGCGACCTCAACGCGCAGCACTTGCACTGGGGCATTTGTCTATCTACACAAAAACACGAAAACATCCACAATCCTTACCCCTTATTAAACAACGCAACCCTTCCCAAACCTCGTGTGCACTATCAAAGCCTTCTAAATGTTTATATCTTATATTTTTCACTTATATTTAACAATTAATCGGCAAGTAATCCGCCCTCACCCGTACAAAAATGTATATAGTCATTTCTCTCCATCTATAACCTTTTACACTGTTTACAATTACTATACTAACTACTTAAATATTTAACCTAGATTTATTTTTTTTACGATTATTCTTTTATTTAAATCATACCTTGCTGTGCTAATACCATCTGCACTAAACATAAATTATAATATTAACTATAATTTTAACTCTATTTCACTTCATTTGTAATCTTGTTTGTGTAACTAGTTACGGACTATTCTATTACTAGGTTTAATATATACAAGCACAATTCACTATAGATTATCCCTGTTTGAGTTTAACCTTATATCAACTGTATGTGTAAATGTAAAACTTTCTATGTTTAATATTGTGCATAAGTAAATGCTAAACTTTACAGGCACATTATTAAAGCCCATCTGTTTAAACCTAATTTTATAACAACTGTTTTATTCTATTCTATTGTGTATTTTTACACCTTTATTTTACTTTAATTCTATATTTTGTTTGTGTTATGTTTAATGTTGGTGTTAGGAAGCGGACTTAAATTGGGCGGCTGAGGGAAGGTTATTGTATCTAATAGCAGAACCGACCCTCAACAACCTACCCGTGTCCAACTCCAAACACCATCATGGTCATTTACAGGCACATTATTAAAGCCTATCTGTTTAAACTTAATTTTACAACAACTGTTATATTCCTTTCCATTGTGTATTTTTACAAACTTAATTTTATAACAACTGTTTTATTCCATTCCATTGAATATTTTTACACCTTTATTTTACTTTAATTCTAAATTTTGCTTGTGTCATGTTTAATGTTGGTGGTAGGAAGCGGACTTAAATTGGGCGGCTGAGGGAAGGTTTTTTGTATCTAATAGCAGAACCGACCCTCAACAACCTACCCGTGTCCAACTCCAAACACCAGCTTAGTCATTTACAGGCTCATTATTAAAGCCTATCTGTTTAAACTTAATTTTATAACAACTGTTTTATTCATTCCAGTGTGTATTTTTACATTTTTATTTTACTTTAGCTCTAAATTCTGTTTGCGTTGTGTTTAATGTACGTATTAGGAAGCGGACTTAAATTGGGCGGCTGAGGGAAGGTTACTGTATCTAATAGCAGAACCGACCCTCAACAACCTACCCGCGTTTAATTCCTAATACCTATATAATAATAAACATAACTGTTACTTTAATAACTATATAACCACTTTTATATACTACTTTGTGTTAAAAATCTTATATTATCAACCTACTTATTTAAGCACAAAATAACCTGTTAATATTTCACTTTCATTTTTTATATAATTACTAGTTTTAAGACGTGGACTCTGTTCAGGTGGTTGAGGGAAAAGAATTGTATCAAATAGCAAAACCAACCCTCAACCACCTAATCCACAACCACTGTATATATCTGTTTTACTTTAATAAAGACTTCGAGCTGTACCTTAGCTTAGCTTCCTCGGCCCCGGGGCGTTAGTCGCCGGGGATGGTAGGCCTACTAACAATTAAAAAAAAAAAAAAAAAAAAAAAAAACCTAACCTAACCTAACCTAACCTAACCTAACCTAACCTAACCTAACCTAACCTAACCTAACCTAACCTAACCTAACCTAACCTAACCTAACCTAACCTAACCTAACCTAACCTAACCTAACCTAACCTAACCTAACCTAACCTAACCTAACCTAACCTAACCTAACCTAACCTAACCTAACCTAACCTGGCCTAACCTAACCTAACCTAACCTAACCTAACCTAACCTAACCTAACCTAACCTAACCTAACCTAACCTAACCTAACCTAACCTAACCTAACCTAACCTAACCTAACCTAACCTAACCTAACCTAACCTAACCTAACCTAACCTAACCTAACCTAACCCTAACCTAACCTAACCTAACCTAACCTAACCTAACCTAACCTAACCTAACCTAACCTAACCTAACCTAACCTAACCTAACCTAACCTAACCTAACCTAACCTAACCTAACCTAACCTAACCTAACCTAACCTAACCTAACCTAACCTAACCTAACCTAACCTAACCTAACCTAACCTAACCTAACCTTTTTTTTTTTTTTTTTATAAAGGAGGTGAAAATGCACAAATGCAGGCCCGCGGGCGTATGCAGTCGCTACCGCGGGGACTGTGGGGATGGTTATCTCTTATCCCTCTGCTAATCAGAGGGGAGAAACCCGACCCACTAAAAATTCCTCCTAAACCCTCCATATCGCCTGCAGTGCCAGACACATCCATTCTGAATGAATGACATCTGGCACCGCATTGAATTCCCCGGGGGTCGCACAAGGCATTCAACCCAGGGAATTCAGGCGAATATGTCCGCATAAGGGCTCAACGACGGCGCAGTGGGACGCTGTTGGGCATAGCCCCCGCGCCCACGCCTCGCCGCCGCCGAGCACAACCCCTTCGGCCATCGCCACGCACCTCCCGCTGACGCTCAGCAGCCTCCTTCTGCAGCAAAACGCGCTCACAGAAGAAAGCTACCGCACGCCATGCCTCCTGGCTACCAAGCATTGCTGCAACAACGCTCGGTAGCGAGAGGTCCATCCCGATGACCGACACTAGGTCGTGGCGTTGCCTCGACCAAGTGGCACATTCAGCCAGGGTGTGCTCCGCCGTGTCCTCTGGGGCGCCACAATGGTGGCAGATGGGATAGGTTTCCCGTCCCGCCACCTTGTGCAGAAACCGTCCAAAGCACCCATGCCCGGACAGCATCTGCGCCATCCGAAAGGACACAGCTCCACTCGGACGATTTACCCATTCCCGTAAGAATGGGCGAATCGCCTCCACTGTTCGTACTCCCGCCCTAGGCATAGCCAGATCATAGGCCCACCTATCAAAGGTGTCCTCCCTGGCTTGCCTCCTCGCCGGTCCGACCAGTTCGGCCCATCGGCCATAAAAAGGAATGTCCAATTACTTAACCACTTGTAATTGCCACCCTCGGCCTTGAGCGTATTGCTACGTTCTAAGCCTTCACAGGAGTATCAATATAGTTGGGTGCCCACTGCACACTATAGAATCTCAACCGTGCCCACCATGTACGGTTTAAACACTCGCTCGGCACCGTACAGCCCTACCAAAGGCCGAGAATAAATATAAATTTACACTCGGACCGGGAATCGAACCCGGAACCTCACACCCACCACGGTCACATACAAAGCCGTTTGGCTATGAGGCCCTTAAAAAGGAATGTCCAATTACTTAACCACTTGTAATTGCCACCCTCGGCCTTGAGCGTATTGCTACGTTCTAAGCCTTCACAGGAGTATCAATATAGTTGGGTGCCCACTGCACACTATAGAATCTCAACCGTGCCCACCATGTACGGTTTAAACACTCGCTCGGCACCGTACAGCCCTACCAAAGGCCGAGAATAAATATAAATTTACACTCGGACCGGGAATCGAACCCGGAACCTCACACCCACCACGGTCACATACAAAGCCGTTTGGCTATGAGGCCCTTAAAAAGGAATGTTCAATTACTTAACCACTTTGTAATTGCCATCCTCACACAGGAGTATCGATATAGTTGGGTGCCCACTGCACACTATAGAATCTCAACTGTGCCCACTATGTACGGTTTAAACACTCGGCCGGCACCGTACAGCCCTACCAAAGGCCGAGAATAAATATAAATTTACACTCGGACCGGGAATCGAACCCGGAACCTCACACCCACCACGGTCACATACAAAGCCGCTTGGCTATGAGGCCCTTAAAAGGAATGTCCAATTACTTAACCACTTGTAATTGCCACCCTCGGCCTTGAGCGTATTGCTACGTTCTAAGCCTTCACAGGAGTATCAATATAGTTGGGTGCCCACTGCACACTATAGAATCTCAACCGTGCCCACCATGTACGGTTTAAACACTCGCTCGGCACCGTACAGCCCTACCAAAGGCCGAGAATAAATATAAATTTACACTCGGACCGGGAATCGAACCCGGAACCTCACACCCACCACGGTCACATACAAAGCCGTTTGGCTATGAGGCCCTTAAAAAGGAATGTCCAATTACTTAACCACTTGTAATTGCCACCCTCGGCCTTGAGCGTATTGCTACGTTCTAAGCCTTCACAGGAGTATCAATATAGTTGGGTGCCCACTGCACACTATAGAATCTCAACCGTGCCCACCATGTACGGTTTAAACACTCGCTCGGCACCGTACAGCCCTACCAAAGGCCGAGAGTAAATATAAATTTACACTCGGACCGGGAATCGAACCCGGAACCTCACACCCACCACGGTCACATACAAAGCCGTTTGGCTATGAGGCCCTTAAAAAGGAATGTCCAATTACTTAACCACTTGTAATTGCCACCCTCGGCCTTGAGCGTATTGCTACGTTCTAAGCCTTCACAGGAGTATCAATATAGTTGGGTGCCCACTGCACACTATAGAATCTCAACCGTGCCCACCATGTACGGTTTAAACACTCGCTCGGCACCGTACAGCCCTACCAAAGGCCGAGAATAAATATAAATTTACACTCGGACCGGGAATCGAACCCGGAACCTCACACCCACCACGGTCACATACAAAGCCGTTTGGCTATGAGGCCCTTAAAAAGGAATGTTGAATTACTTAACCACTTGTAATTGCCATCCTCACACAGGAGTATCGATATAGTTGGGTGCCCACTGCACACTATAGAATCTCAACCGTGCCCACCATGTACGGTTTAAGCACTCGCCCGGTACCGTACAACCCTACCAAAGGCCGAGAATAAATATAAATTTACACTCGGACCGGGAATCGAACCCGGAACCTCACACCCACCACGGTCACATACAAAGCCGTTTGGCTATGAGGCCCTTTAAAAAAGGAATGTCCAATTACTTAACCACTTGTAATTGCCACCCTCGGCCTTGAGCGTATTGCTACGTTCTAAGCCTTCACAGGAGTATCAATATAGTTGGGTGCCCACTGCACACTATAGAATCTCAACCGTGCCCACCATGTACGGTTTAAACACTCGCTCGGCACCGTACAGCCCTACCAAAGGCCGAGAATAAATATAAATTTACACTCGGACCGGGAATCGAACCCGGAACCTCACACCCACCACGGTCACATACAAAGCCGTTTGGCTATGAGGCCCTTTTAAAAGGAATGTCCAATTACTTAACCACTTGTAATTGCCACCCTCGGCCTTGAGCGTATTGCTACGTTCTAAGCCTTCACAGGAGTATCAATATAGTTGGGTGCCCACTGCACACTATAGAATCTCAACCGTGCCCACCATGTACGGTTTAAACACTCGCTCGGCACCGTACAGCCCTACCAAAGGCCGAGAATAAATATAAATTTACACTCGGACCGGGAATCGAACCCGGAACCTCACACCCACCACGGTCACATACAAAGCCGTTTGGCTATGAGGCCCTTAAAAAAGGAATGTCCAATTACTTAACCACTTGTAATTGCCACCCTCGGCCTTGAGCGTATTGCTACGTTCTAAGCCTTCACAGGAGTATCAATATAGTTGGGTGCCCACTGCACACTATAGAATCTCAACCGTGCCCACCATGTACGGTTTAAACACTCGCTCGGCACCGTACAGCCCTACCAAAGGCCGAGAATAAATATAAATTTACACTCGGACCGGGAATCGAACCCGGAACCTCACACCCACCACGGTCACATACAAAGCCGTTTGGCTATGAGGCCCTTAAAAGGAATGTCCAATTACTTAACCACTTGTAATTGCCACCCTCGGCCTTGAGCGTATTGCTACGTTCTAAGCCTTCACAGGAGTATCAATATAGTTGGGTGCCCACTGCACACTATAGAATCTCAACCGTGCCCACCATGTACGGTTTAAACACTCGCTCGGCACCGTACAGCCCTACCAAAGGCCGAGAATAAATATAAATTTACACTCGGACCGGGAATCGAACCCGGAACCTCACACCCACCACGGTCACATACAAAGCCGTTTGGCTATGAGGCCCTTAACCTAACCTAACCTAACCTAACCTAACCTAACCTAACCTAACCTAACCTAACCTAACCTAACCTAACCTAACCTAACCTAACCTAACCTAACCTAACCTAACCTAACCTAACCTAACCTAACCTAACCTAACCTAACCTAACCTAACCTAACCCTAACCTAACCTAACCTAACCTAACCTAACCTAACCTAACCTAACCTAACCTAACCTAACCAGTCGCGCGCCCCCCGCCGAAGCGTAAACACCTAAAACGTATCGCTCCGCGTCTCAAAATTCGCATAAATAGGATTTTTCAAGTGTTTAGTACAGTGTTATACACCATTTTAATCAGCTTAAAAACGTGATTCTAGTGATACCAATCTCGTCGCGATAAGTGAAAAATTGGAAAAAATTCCATACAAAATACCAACATAACCTTGTTTTAGGTTATAGTTTTTCAGTTTCTTGAGAGCGACGCTAAATCTAGATCGGTAACACAGTGTTTTTCTTATACCATCGTGAGTGGCACATGAATGTGCAAGTGTGTGCAAAAAATTGGATTTTTCCCGGCAGGTTTACTATACTTTTCATAATTTTTAAGATAAAACACGTGGCCACCACGTGGCGACCAACTTTGTAACCAGCAGTGTTAGAATCTTGTGACTTACATCATTAGAACCGCCGTTCAGAGGGCTTTTAAATGATATATCGTGCACCTTCAGAAAATTCATCAGACCTGAGAAAACCCCTTTTTGCAGAAAGTGGTAATTTTTATTATACTTTGTAACTTAATAACTTTTCAAGAAGATCTGTAAGATACCCAGTTTAAACCACCATCAAACAGCATAACTAATCAAGATCATTCATGCAAAATTTCATAATTTTATAAGCAAATCTTCATATTCTTCTGAATTTTCTTCTGGAAAAGGGCCGGTGACGCCATTAGCACCTAAGTTGGTAATCACCCTGGAGGCCAAACGGAGCGTCTGATCAAAAATCTAAGCGAATTTTCATTCACTCCTGATGAAGCAATTATATGGGTAATCTACCTATATACACCACAAGACCCGGTCTACCGGAAGGTTCAGCTACTCTTTCAGTGATAACCCTGGCCCCTGCAGGGTCCGAGGGGAACTTTTACACTTTCTGAAATCAGCACTTCTCACTGCATAATACCATATAAGAAAAAGAACTAATATAGACAGATTTCATATTTTAAAAAATTTTTTCTTTTATAAAAATTTTAAATTTTTACTAAATTAACATATATAAAAAACTTTCTAACGCTCATTAATAACCTGTTTATATAAGATTTGATAGAACTCATTATGGTGCACATTATTATATATATAAATGCTAACTTAAATTAAATCTCATATTATATAACCCCTTAAACAGCTTTTCAAAAAACCACTTTTTCGATAAAATTTGCAATTTTTTACTAAACTAACATCTATAAAATATTTTTCTAACGATCATTAATAAATTTTTACATAGCATTTGATAGAGCTTATCAAGGTGCACATTATTATATAAATAAATGCTAATTTAAATTAAATCTTATCTTATATAACCCTTAAACAGCTTTTCAAAAAACCACTTTTTCGATAAAATTTGTAAGTTTTTACTAAACTAACATCTACAAAATATTTTCTAACTAACGATCATTAAATTTTTACATAGATTTGATAGAGCTAAGTGGCGGCAATTTATTAAATAAAAAATAAATAATAATAAAAAAAATTATATTATATAACCCTTAAAGACCTTTTCAAAAACCCCTTTTTCGATAAAATTTGTGCTTTTTACAAATTAACATCTATAAAACTTTTTCTAACAATCATTTATAATTTGTTTACATACCATCTGATAGAACTTATCAAGGTGCACATTATTATATATATAAATGCTAACTTTAATTAAATCTCATCTTATATAACCCTTAAACAGCTTTTCAAAAAACCACTTTTTCGATAAAATTTGTAAATTTTTACTAAATTAACATCTATAAAATTTTCTCTAACGATCGTTAATAATTTGTTTACATACCATCTGATAGAGCTTATCAAGGTGCACATTATTATATATATAAATGCTAACTTAAATTAAATCTCATCTTATATAACCCTTAAACAGCTTTTCAAAAAACCACTTTTTCGATAAAATTTGTAATTTTTTACTAATTTAACATCTATAAAAACTTTTCTAACGATCATTAATAATTAATTTACATACCATTTGATAGAACTTATTAAGGTGCACATTATTATATATATAAACGCTAATTTAAATTAAATCTCATCTTATATAACTCATTAAATAACTTTTCAAAAAATTACTTTTCGTTAAAATTTGTAAGTTTTTACTAAACTAACACCTATAAAATATTCTCTAACGCTTATTAATAATTTGTTTATACTTCATTTGATAGAGCGGATTATAGTGTACATTAATATACATAAAAGTTCTTATTTAAATTAAAATCTCGGCTTCTAAATAACGTTAAAACAAATTTTCTTTAAACAACTTTTTATTAAGATTGTAAATTTTATTAAATTGGCTCCTATAAACGAATCTCTTGACTTCTTTTCTATAATCTGTTTACAAACCATGAAACCGAGCTTATTGTAAAACACATTAAAATACACAAAGTGATTAATTTAAATTAAATATTATTTTATATAACAACCTCTTTAAACAACATATCTGATAAAAGTCGTAATAATACCTATAAAAGTATCTTTCTTGCTTATTAATAACCTGTTTGTGCACCATTTGATAAAACTAATTCTAGTGCACATTAATTTACATAAAAGAATTCATAAAAATAAAATCTCACCCGTTTAATAACATCTTTATCTTAGTAAATATCCCTGTAACCGTAACATTGCACCTTCTCAATTAAATTGTAAACAAATAAAACTCACATAAACGAAGACATGTTTGGCCTCAGAACCCCAACTAAAAACAAGCCATCGCCATCCACAAGCGTGACGGATAAAGAGACCGAGGCAGAATTGCCCTCCGCACGAGAGCCTACCCTGACCCCGGTTAACGAAGCGCAAACAAGTATGGGGGAAAAGGCGACCATCTTATCACAAACAGAAGAGAGTAGGAAAATAGTAAACAAAGTATATAGATCCCGTATAACGGAGGCAGCGGCGTTACAACAAAGTGCGCTCGCACAACTTAACGCTGCGAGGAATCTAAGGGTGATATAAAAACCGCAGTAACGGTCGCGGTTAAAAGGTTGTATGAGTTGGTGCGAGACGGAGAGCTCCATGGAAAAGATAGGAAAGATGAAATCACGAATGAAGCGGAACCTGACAAAACAGACAAGCTAGAGGAAAAAATCAGAAGGATGGAGGAACTGATGGAAAACAACTCGAGAAAGCTGGAAGAGGTACGCATCAAAGTATGCAATCACAGCGACGCATACACTAAAGACAGAGAGGACAACAAAAACCTAATCAAAGAAATTGCAGGAACAGTAGAAAAACAGATGGAAACAATAGGGGAAAGAGACAGAAAGATTGAACAGAAACTGGAAGCCACATATGCCAGCGTAGTAGCCGCAGATAAAAGAAGGGAGCCAAAAACAGAAGAAAGACGAGAGAATATGGCAAACAGAGGAGCCGAAATGCACTCAATGATCATCTCTCCAAAGAAAGACAATGAGACCAGCGACCAGATGATGGAAAGAATTAGAGAGGTGGTGAACGCTAAAGAAGGAGGCATCAAAATAGATAGAGTCAGAAAAATTAAAGACGGTAAAATAGTCATTGGTTGTAGAAACATCGAGGAAAAGAATAAGGTCAAGAAAAGGTTGGAAGAAAAGAAAGAACATATAGAAATAAAAGATATAGAGAATAAGGACCCTCTTGTAGTCATAAAAAACCTCCTGAGCTACAATACCGAAGAAGACATTAAGCAAGCCATAAAAACTCAAAACAACATCGCAGAGGGCATAGAAGAAAAGGATTACAGGATTAAGGAAAATATCGACGCAAAGCCAGAAACCAACACGAATCCCATGTCGTCCTTCAGGTATCGCCGAGCCTATGGCAGGCACTTACGCAAGCAGGTAAACTACATATAGACTTGCAAAGGGTGCTGGTAGTTGACCAGTCCCCACTCATGCAATGCATGCGCTGCTTAGGATTCGGACATGGCCGAAGGCACTGTGAAATAGAGAATGACTCCTGCAGCCATTGCGGGGGAGAGCACTTAAAAGCGGAATGTACAAACTTTAAAAACGGAAACCCCCCGCAGTGCATAAACTGCAGGGAAACTGGTAAAGAACATAAGCACAATGCCTTCGACAGTGATTGCCCTACAAGGAGGAGATGGGACGCCATAGCTAGACGCAGTTACGCGTATTACAAATGTTAAGACAAGGGCACTTTAACAAACAATCGATGTCAACAAACCGTAATGGACAAAACAGAAAGGATATACTGTGTAATACAAATAAACTTACAAAGGAAAGCGCTAGCCACCACCGAATTAACAAACGATGCCAGAGAAAAGAAGATCGCTATCGCCCTCATTCAAGAACCATATGTAGGAGCAACAGGCAAAATGGTTAATCCGAGTGGTGCTAGAACATACCAATGCACCGTACCTGGAACGATAGTCAAGGCCTGCATAGTTGTCTTTGACCCAGACTTAAAAATAGAACAAATCCCCGACCTTACAACCCCAAATATTGTGACAGTGAAAGTCGGAACGGGAGCGTGGGATATACACTTTACATCGTTTTATTTCGAACCTAGACCGCACCCTATTGCTCTGCACCTTACTGAGCTGGCCAAACACATACACAAAAAGAAGTCGATCCTGGGAGGAGACGGAAACGCGAAAAACACCTGGTGGGGCAGTGAAAAAACTAATAAACGAGGTAATGCACTCGAACATGTCATAGAGGCACACGACCTGCAGGTACTGAACGTTGGAAACACCCCAACCTTTGAAATCATAAGAGGCGGCAGAGCATTCTCGAGTGTCATAGACATTACCCTGTGCACTCAGAATGTTGTCACCCTAATCGAAGAATGGAAAATAGAGAGGGGACAGATCAGCACAGACCACAATGCAATCGTGTTCGGAGTGCGACTCAAGAAAGCAATAGAAAATGAGGCAAAGAGGACCACAAGGATATATAATACAAGGAAAGCAAACTGGACCGATTTCCGCGAGGAAATAAGGCAGATGTGTACGGAAAAACTAACAAGTCAAGAGGGAATAGAGAGCATAGGAGATAACGCTACTCTAGAAAATACAGTAGAGCAATATATCAAAGTGGTCGTCGACGCATGTGAGAACTGCATTCCCAAAATCAAAAAGAGGACTAACCAAAAGACACCGTGGTGGAATAATGACCTAGAGGAGCTAAGAAAGGATGTAGTTAGAAAAAGAGAAGGATCAGATGTGCCAGACCTGTCAGAAGGGCAGAAGTAATAGAACATTACCTGAAAGCTAAAACCAAATACGAGGAAGCCGCAGACGAGGCCAGAGTGAGTAGTTGGAGAGACTTCTGTACAGAACAGACTAAAGATGGAATGTGGGAGGGCATCTACCGTGTCTTGAATCGCTCTAAAGCACGCACGGCAGATGTACCTCTCGCCAAAGAGGGCAGAGTCCTGAGCCTTCTAGAATCAGCTGAACACCTAGCTGATACTTTCTACCCCCCGGATAGCACGAAGAACGAAACTGGCGAACATGCAAAAGTCAGAGAAAAGGCGAATAAAGTAAACATAGGAACCGGAAGTGAAAACCTGGACCCTATGTTCACAAAACGCGAACTCCACGCTGTCATCGCCACTTTCAACCCTAAAAAGCACCGGGAGGAGACGGACTAACATCTGATATTTGCAAAGAGGCCATCTTGGCAGATTCTGACACATATTTGGCAATAGCTAACAGGTGTCTCACCCTAGGACTTTTCCCGAAGATCTGGAAAAAAGCCACGGTGGTCATACTAAGAAAACCAGCCAGGGAAAGTTACGCAGAAGCCAAGTCGTACAGACCCATCGGTCTCCTGCCGGTTATGGGCAAAATATTTGAAAAGATGTTAGTCAACAGATTAAAATGGTACTTGGTACCAAAACTCAGTCCACACCAGTATGGATTCATGCCCCAAAGGAGCACTGAGGACGCTCTCCATGACTTAATGAATAAAGTACAAAACTATTTGAAAAGTAAGAAGCTTGTCAGTATTATTTCATTGGATATTGAAGGAGCGTTTGATAATGCGTGGTGGCCTCGTATTAAAGTTAGACTATCAGAAGAAGGTTGCCCGATTAACATCAGACGGGTAATGGATAGCTACCTCTCAGATAGGACTATAGAACTGAACTACGCAAACCATGTAGCATGCAGACAAACAAATAAAGGATGCGTTCAAGGCTCAGTTGGAGGCCCACTATTATGGAACTTGCTCCTAGACCCACTACTCAAGTCGTTGCACGAGGCCAAAATAACGGCACAAGCTTTCGCAGATGATATCGTCCTGCTAGTCGAGGGAAACATAGCAAGCGATATAGAAGTAAAGGCTAACTCAGCACTAGCAATGGTAAATGAATGGGGACTTAATAACAAATTGAAATTCGCCCCGAACAAAACAAAAGCCATGCTAATTACAAATAAGTTAAAATTCAATACCCCCAGGCTTCAAATGGCAGGCACCAACATTGAAATGGCCGAATCTATCAAAATTCTCGGACTAACCATCGACAAAAAGCTCACTTTTAACGCGCACATAAAAAACACAATGCAAAAAACCATAGATCTCTATAAAAGGATAGATAAGGCTGCAAAGGTGAGTTGGGGTATTCACCCGGAAATTACAAGAACAATATACATGGCAGTAGTCGAGCCAATAGTGCTCTATGCATCGGCGGCTTGGGCACCAGCCGCAAGGAAAAAAATGTGTGCAAAAGCAGCTAAGAAACATTCAACGCAAGTTTGCCCAAAAAATAATAGGAGGGTATAAAACAGTATCATACGAGGCCGCACTGACATTAGCAGGCATACTACCACTCGACCTAAGGATTCAAGAAGCGGCGGAGCTATATAACGCTAGAAGATATGGCACGTCTCAAGAACTAAAGGACACAGAAATTGAAAGGAGAGTGCCGTACACAGAAAACCTGCATCCAGCCGAAATCATAAACATCGGTTTTGAGTTACTACTGGACGAAGAAAACATCAACAAGATTGAAGTAGAAACAAAAATATACACAGATGGGAGTAAAATAGACGGAAAAACGGGAGCAGCATTCGTGGCCACTGATGGGCAGAGTGGTGAAGAGACAAGGAAGAAAAAGCTCAAACTAGCAGACCACTGCTCTGTCTATCAGGCTGAATTATTGGCCCTGAACGCAGCTTTGGAAGAAACTGTGAAACAAAAAGCAAAAACAACTGCAATATTAAGCGACTCGCGATCAGCACTAGAAGCCATATCGAGCGGAAGAAGCACCAACAGATTAGCTACAGAGGCGAGAAACAAGATAGGCAAAATAATAGATAATGGAAAGATGGTAAACTTATATTGGGTCAAGGCACACGCTGGCCTACAGGGTAACGAGGCGGCGGACGAAGCGGCAAAGGCGGCCGCATGTCACTTAAAAACAAAACCACATTACAGTAAATGTCCCATTTCTTACATTAAAAGAGTCATAAGAACGAAAACAGTCGAGGAGTGGTGTGGCCGATACCGGGAATCCAGCTCGGCAGCGGTCACAAAACTCTTCTTCCCAACGCCAAGACATGCCTATGGGGTGCTTAAGAATGGAAGGCCAACACACAAAATAACACAAATACTCACGGGGCATGGCGGCTTCTCAGAGTACCTGCATAGATTCAAGTGCAAGGAGGAGCCGACATGCCCATGTGACGGCAAATCTAAAGAAAACGTAACACACTGCCTTCTCGAGTGCCCCATGAGTATGATTGAAAAGTATAATTTCGAGGCGAGGACTAACTTTAAATTAGATTTAGAAACACTACCTATAGCAATAAGTAAACCAGAAATTAGAATGGAATTTGTCAAATACGCCGAAATTATTGTAAGTAGAGTACAAAGACAAAATAAGAGTGATAATGTTGCACCAGAATGAATAAAATAAAATTATACACGTAAATATTGGAACCGTTATATTAAACTAAAACTATAGTATTATTTAAATTAGAACTAAGAATATAAATTGCAAAACATATTATAAGACTGTATACAAAAGACCCTTAAAAATTTGTTAAACCAATGGGAAATATACCCCCACTAGTAGATAAGTAATAAATGTAACATGATAAAACACTGTAAAGTAGATGAAAGTTTAATAAAGAATGGAAGGTAATGTAGTATTAAGTGTTAATGGAAAAGTTGTATCCAAACAATAAAGACACTAATAACGTTGTCTTATTAAAAGGATGTAATGTTTTATTAACAGTATATTAAATACGCCGAAACTATTGTAAATAGAATACTAAGACAAAATAAGAGTGATAATGTTGCACTAGAATGAACAAAATAAAATTGTACACGTAAATATTGGAACTGTTATATTAAACTAAAACTATAGTATTAAGTAAATTAGAACTAAGAATATAAATTGTAAAACATATTATAAGATTGTACACAAAAGACCCTTAAAAATTTGTTAAACCAATGGGAAATATACCCCACTAGTAGATGAGTAATAAATGTAACATGGTAAAACACTGTAAAGTGGATGAAAGTTTAATAAAGAATGGAAGGTAATGTAGTATTAAGTGTAAATGGAAAAAGTTGTATCTAAACAATAAAGACACTAACAACGTTGTTTTATTAAGAGGATGTATGGAAGAAAGGAAGAATGGTAGCTAAACAACGACCCCAGCGACAAAGTAGCTGGGGATGGTAGGCTGAGTAGGAAAAAAAAAAAAAAAAAAAACCTAACCTAACCTAACCTAACCTAACCTAACCTAACCTAACCTAACCTAACCTAACCTAACCTAACCTAACCTAACCTAACCTAACCTAACCTAACCTAACCTAACCTAACCTAACCTAACCTAACCTAACCTAACCCTAACCTAACCTAACCTAACCTAACCTAACCTAACCTAACCCTAACCTAACCTAACCTAACCTAACCTAACCTAACCTAACCTAACCTAACCTAACCTAACCTAGCCTGGCCTGGCCTAACCTAACCTAACCTAACCTAACCTAACCTAACCTGGCCTAACCTAACCTAACCTAACCTAACCTAACCTGACCTAACCTAACCTAACCTAACCTAACCTAACCTAACCTAACCTGGCCTAACCTAACCTGGCCTAGCCTAACCTAACCTAGCCTGGCCTGACCTGGCCTGGCCAACCTAACCTAACCTAACCTAAACCTAACCTAACCTAACCTAACCTAACCTAACCTAACCTAACCTAACCTAACCTAACCTAACCTAACCTAACCTAACCTAACCTAACCTAACCTAACCTAACCTAACCTAACCTAACCTAACCTAACCTAACCTAACCTAACCTAACCTAACCTAACCTAACCTAACCTAACCTAACCTAACCTAACCTAACCTAACCTAACCTAACCTAACCTAACCTAACCTAACCTAACCTAACCTAACCTAACCTAACCTAACCTAACCTAACCTAACCTAACCTAACCTAACCTAACCTAACCTAACCTAACCTAACCTAACCTAACCTAACCTAACCTAACCTAACCTAACCTAACCTAACCTAACCTAACCTTTTTTTTTTTTTTTTTTTTTTTTTTTTATGAAGGAGGTTAAAATGCACAAATGCAGGCCCGCGGGCGTATGCAGTCGCTACCGCGGGGACTGTGGGGATGGCGTTCTCAAAGTCCCTCTGCTAATCAGAGGGGAGAAGCCGGACCCACTAAAAATTCCTCCTGAACCCTCCATACCGCCTGCGGTACCAGACTACACCCATTCTGAATGAATGCCGTCCGGCACCGCATTGAGCTCCCCGGGGGTCGCACTAGGCATTCAACCCAGAAAGCTCAGGCGGGTATGTCCGCATAAGGGCCTGGCGACGACGCAGTGGGACGCAGTTGGACCCACGCAACTATGCGCATATTGGGCCCACCCTGCGCCTGCCCACCCTTCACCTTGCCGTCGCCAAGCACAACCCCTCCGGTCGATTCAACGCACCTCCCGCCGACGATCGACAGCCGGAAAACCGGCAAACCGGCCCCACGAAACCGAAAAACCGGTAAACCGGAAAACCGGTAAACCGGAAACCCGGCCCCACGAAACCAGAAAACCGGTAAACCGAAAAACCGGTAAAACCGGAAAACCGGCCCCACGAAACCAGAAAACCGGTAAACCGGAAAACCGGAAAACCGGTAAACCGGCCCCATGAAACCGGAAAAACCGGTAAACCGGAAAACCGGTAAACCGGCCCCATGAAACCAGAAAACCGGTAAACCGAAAACCGGTAAAACCGGAAAACCGGCCCCATGAAACCAGAAAAGCCGGCCGGAAAATCGGTAAACCTGCCCCATGAAACCGGAAAACCGGTAAACCGGAAAACCGGAAAACCGGTAAACCGGCCCCATGAAACCGGAAAACCGGTAAACCGGAAAACCGGAAAACCGGTAAACCGGCCCCACGAAACCAGAAAACCGGTAAACCGGAAAACCGGAAAACCGGTAAACCGGCCCCGCGAAACCAGAAGAACCGGCAAACCGGAAGAACCGATCGCCATGCCTCATGGCTACCTAGTATTGCTGCAACAACACTCGGCAGCGAGAGGTCCGTCCAAACGACCGACACCAGGTCGAGACAGTGTTGCCTCAACCAAGTGGCACATTCGGCCAGGGTGTGCAGTCACCACCCCTGAATCGCGGCACAGCGTCTCCAGATCCCCCCAACAGGCTGGTGCAGCTATGATGGTTGTGCCACACCAACCTCCATGGGAGCGTTCCCCACAGTTGTCCCAGTCCTTTGGGCTCCCAGGCCCTTCGTCACCTTCGGAGGGTTGCAGGCCCTTCCCGCCATCTTATGGTCTGCTGGCTTCCCAGCCGTTGAGCAGACCGCGCAATGCAGCTCTTTCGAGCTGCATTCATTGGCCTTGTGGCCAGCAACCCCACATCGATAGCACACCTCCGCCAAGTCCATCGTTGAGTCACAAGTGGCTCGCACGTGACCCAACTTCTGGCACTTGTAGCACCTCAAAGGGCGGTCCTCTCGGATTTCAACCCGACAGGAGCTCCACCCAATGAGGAGCTTTCCTTGGCACACTTTCTGGGCGGCGGCGACCGGACACATGAGGAACATCTCCCCCAAGCCCCGTATCCCACGCCTCAAAATCTTACCCGGCTTGATCGCTTCAGCCGGGCACCCACCCATGGCAGCCACCGCCTCCGTCACATCCCTCTCAGTGACGCTGTCGTCAAGGTCCCGAATAAGGAGGTCCGCACATTTGACGGGCCTCCCCACCAAGGCCTCCCCCGACAGCACCACACGAAGCCTGTCCGCCAGGGCATCAGCCTTCTCCTCTCTGTCAACCCCCGGCACCTCCAGCATCCGAGCTCCCGTTGCCGTTAGCCGGATGCTGATAGTTGCAATACCAATCTCAGCCAGGTTTATACCATTTCTTGCCTTGAGTAGCACATCGGCATACGTCACCCCCCGCTCCACCGCCTCCCTCCGCAATGTGATGACCACTGCGGAAGTTTTCGGCGGAGTGAGCGAAGGCTGCACCCTGACAGACCTCTCTATAACTGCCACTCGCCCAGCCGAGGGCCCTGCGCCGCGACTCACTCCATGGTCCTCTGACCGGCCAACACGGCCACTTCCCCCACTCACAGGGGGAAGGACCGGCACAGCGGGAGAACCACCCTTCTTTCCCTTACCCTTCTTTTTTGCTGACGGTCGCCCAGCTTCCGTCACTAGGACCCCCAGAGACCCGGGGCCCCGAAAGACCTGGGGCCTCCGGGACTCTGCTCCCCTCTAAATCTTCGGGACCCTGGGTCCCCACCACATTCGGAGCCACCGTGCCCCGACCCCCCAACGAACCCTCACGGGTGCCTGAGCCCAGGGGCCCTGCGAAATTCGGGGCCACCGGCCCCCCTCTCCACAAAACGCTCAGGGGCTCCCGGACCACGGGCCGATGCCGCCAGCGGAGGACGCAGCACAGGCTCAGGGAGGAGCCTGTCCCCAATCCCCGCAAGCTTGGCATCTAGCATGCCCCCAACAGCCCGCATCACCTCCCCCATTAGGCTCTCCTTCACCCCATCCAACAGCCCCTCCATCATTTGACGGAGGGCATCTGGAGTGGAGGGAGCCTCCACCGACACGGGGTGTCCCTTTGTCTGCGGTAAGTGCGCAGTGCGCTCATTGAACTCCCTCCTAAGGGCCGCAAGCTCAAGACCCAGGTCTTTAACCTGGGCCCTCAGGCGAACATTGTCCCTTAGGAGACGCCTCCCCTCATCCCCTCCCAGGCATCTCTCCGCGAGATCCTCCACGATCTCGTTCACCTCCTTGGCCGCAACCTTTAGGTCGCGGACGAACTCACCCTTTGAGGTTGCCCGACTTCGCCGCAATTTCAAAAATGCGACGAACCCGCACAGCCGTCCGCTCCTTTATCTCAGGAATGCCAAGGAGGATAACATCGTCCAACTCCTCCTCCCCGGATGACCTCACAATCCTGATATCCACACAGGTGGGAGCCCCATAATCGGAGAGATTCCCCGCACCTTCTAACCTCTCTGCAAGGCGAGCGCGAGCGTTCTGACGCCGCAACTCTCCCTCCGCCTCCTCCAACCCTACCACATGAGAAGCCGCCTTTTTCGGCTTACCCTTGTTCGGTGGAGAACAAGTTTCCTTGTTGTTGCCAACCGGGCTTTTAGTATGCGCCCGCTTCCTCTCACCGGAGCACTCCACGATACCCACATCGTCGTCGCTATCCGAGGACGACGAAATCACCAACCCTTTAGCTCGCCTCATATCAAGGTGCTACTAGATCCTACCCCCAACTAACATTAGAGTCGACGACTCAACCCCCTACCCAATAAATATATAAATAAATAAATATATAAATGAATAAAGAACTGAGTACAATACACCACACAAATACAATCTTAATTCTAAAATCTTAATTCTAAATAATTAAAACTAAAATTTATTGTTCCAATCCACTTCGGTGTGACGAAATCCAATCTTCGGACGCCCACTCACTTCGGTGTGAGAGACGTCCAACCTTCAGCTGTCCACCAAGCTTGTCAACAACAAGATGGCGGACCAACGCGTCACGGAAAAAAACCCCAACCTTGGCCCCAAACTTGTAAACAACAAGATGGCGGACCGAAGCTTCACTAACTTGCCCGACCTTGGCACCCAACTAGTAAACAAGATGGCGGGCCGACAATTCACTTTCAATTATTCACAAATAATTTCCACCTTTTCCTCCAATCTCGATGAGCATCAACTCAAACAGCTCGCCTCCAGAAGATAGAGATGATAGTAATACTATCTTCGCAGATGCACCTCCCGCCAAAAGGCAAACCAACAATGTAGCTCTCAAGCAATTTAAATTATAATGGCCAAACTAATGGGCCAAAAATAAAAATTGATAAACTCACAGTTGCACCTTAATCCAGTTCACAATTAGGACACATAAAATTTATGTGTCGTCGCGACACATAAAAAGATACCACAAAAACTAACTTCGGGTCAATTTCCCACTCACTTTTGTGCCTTGCAGTTAATTAAGTACTTAACATACAAAGAGCACACACACATATAAAGAATCAGTGATTACTACTGAATCCTTTAACACAACTCAAAAGATTTTCCGCCACTAAAAACCCACCATGAGATTTTTCAAACGCGGAGCGAACGAAAAACACAGTGATCGCTACGACGGCTCGACGCGTACTAAAAGGAATGTCCAATTACTTAACCACTTGTAATTGCCACCCTCGGCCTTGAGCGTATTGCTACGTTCTAAGCCTTCACAGGAGTATCAATATAGTTGGGTGCCCACTGCACACTATAGAATCTCAACCGTGCCCACCATGTACGGTTTAAACACTCGCTCGGCACCGTACAGCCCTACCAAAGGCCGAGAATAAATATAAATTTACACTCGGACCGGGAATCGAACCCGGAACCTCACACCCACCACGGTCACATACAAAGCCGTTTGGCTATGAGGCCCTTTAAAAAGGAATGTTCAATTACTCAACCACTTTGTAATTGCCATCCTCACACAGGAGTATCGATATAGTTGGGTGCCCACTGCACACTATAGAATCTCAACTGTGCCCACTATGTACGGTTTAAACACTCGCCCGGCACCGTACAGCCCTACCAAAGGCCGAGAATAAATATAAATTTACACTCGGACCGGGAATCGAACCCGGAACCTCACACCCACCACGGTCACATACAAAGCCGTTTGGCTATGAGGCCCTTAACCTAACCTAACCTAACCTAACCTAACCTAACCTAACCTAACCTAACCTAACCTAACCTAACCTAACCTAACCTAACCTAACCTAACCTAACCTAACCTAACCTAACCTAACCTAACCTAACCTAACCTAACCTAACCTAACCTAACCTAACCTAACCAGTCACGCGCCCCCCGCCGAAGTGTAAACACTTAAAACGTATCGCTCCGCGCTTCAAAAATCACAAAAATAGTTTTTTTCAAGTGTTTTAAAAAGTGAAATACATATTCGTAATCAGCTCAAAAACGTGATTCTAATGATACCAATCTCGCAGTGATAAGTGGAAAATTGGAAAAATTTCCATACAAAATATCAACATAACCTTGTTTTAGGTTATAGTTTTTCAGTTTTTTGAGTGCGACGCTAAATCTAGATCGGTGACACATTGTTTTTCTTATACCATCGTGAGTGGCACATGAATGTGCAAGTGTGTGCAAAAAATTGGATTTTTCCCGGCAGGTTTACTATACTTTTCATAATTTTTAAGATAAAAAACGTGGCCACCACGTGGCGACCAACTTTGTAACCAGCAGTGTTAGAATCTTGTGACTTACATCATTAGAACCGCCGTTCAGAGGGCTTTTTAATGATATATCGTGCACCTTCAGAAAATTCATCAGACCTGAGAAAACCCCTTTTGCAGAAAGTGGTAATTTTTATTTAACTTTGTAACTTAATAACTTTTCAAGAAGATCTGTAAGATACCCAGTTTAAACCACCATCAAACAGCACAACTAATCAAGATCATTCATGCAAAATTTCATAATTTTATAAGCAAATCTTCATATTCTTCTGAATTTTCTTCTGGAAAAGGGCCGGTGACGCCATTAGCACCTAAGTTGGTAATCACCCTGGAGGCCAAACGGAGCGTCTGATCAAAAATCTAAGCGAATTTTCATTCACTCCTGATGAAGCAATTATATGGGTAATCTACCTATATAGACCATAAGACCCGGTCTACCGGAAGGTTCAGCTACTCTTTCAGTGATAACCTTGGCCCCTGCAGGGTCTGAGGGGAACTCTTACACTTTCTGAAATCAGCACTTCCTACTGCACAAGACCATATAAGAAAAAGAACTAATATAGATAGAATTCATATTTTAAAAAATTTTTTTCTTTTATAAAAATTGTAAATTTTCACTAAACTAACATATATAAAATTTTCTAACGCTCATTAACAACCTGTTTATATAAGATTTGATAGAACTTATTATGGTGTACATTACTATATATATAAATGCTAATTTAAATTAAATCTCATATTATATAACTAATTAAACAGCTTTTCAAAAAACCACTTTTTCGATAAATTTGCAAGTTTTTACTAAACTAACATCTATAAAATATTTTTCTAACGATCATTAATAATTTGTTACACACCATCTGATAGAGCTTATCAAGGTGCACATTATTATATATATAAATGCTAACTTAAATTAAATCTCATATTATATAACTAATTAAACAGCTTTTCAAAAAACCACTTTTTCGATAAATTTGTAAGTTTTTACTAAATTAACATCTATAAAATTTTTTTCTAACGATCATTAATAATTTGTTTACATACCACCTGATAGAACTTATCAAGGCGCACATTATCATACATATAAATGCCAACTTAAATTAAATCTCATCTTATATAAATTCTTAAACAGCTTTTCAAAAAACCACTTTTTCGATAAAATTGGCAAGTTTCTACTAAATTAACATCTATAAAATATTCTTCTAACGATCATTAATAATTTGTTATATACCATTTGATAGAGCTTATCAAGGTGCACATTATTATATATATAAATGCTAACTTAAATTAAATCTCATCTTATATAACTCATTAAACAACTTTTCAAAAAACTACTTTTCGTTAAAATTTGTAAGTTTTTACCAAACTAACATTTATAAAAATTTTTTCTAACGTTTATTAATAATTTGTTTATACTTCATCTGATAGAGCGGATTACAGTGTACATTAATATATATAAAAGTTCTTATTTAAATTAAAATTTCGGCTTTTAAATAACGTAAAAACAACCTCTTTAAACAACTTATAACGTTAAAACAACCCTTTCTTTTCTCTTTTAAACAAAATGATAAGACGTACACCCCCTCAAACCCCCCGGGACTTAAGTCCCATTAAAACTACCAGCACGGATACACCCAACAAAACCCCTCCCACACCCTCAACAGCTCACCAAGTTTCTAAAAAACCCCTCGGACAATTTCTAGCCGAACTCTCACCCGGTCTACAAACCGGCACTGGACCCACACTGAAACCCTCTCGTCTTGTTAACACCAACTTAACCCCTCATGCGGAGGGTAAGGTATGGCTCCACAAAGCCAGAGAGGCGTTAAATTCCTCAAGAAACCTGAAAACTGAGATCAGGGTTACCATAGAAAAGTCGCTTCAAAAACTGTACGATTTAGTAATCTCTTCATCGCCTCTTCCCCCCTCCCAACAACCTGAATCATTTACGCCCACTCCCGCCTCCATCCCCCAACCCATACCCGATATAATGGCGTTCACAATTGCGGCCAACGACCTTAAAGAAAAAATTGAAGCGCATGCAAAACTAGTAAATGATAACAATAACAACATTACACAGATATCAAATAAAATCTCAACATTGAACAAATCACGTAAGGACACACCCACCGACTCCCGCACCACCGTTCATTCTTATGCGACGGTTGCTGCCACCACCTCCGCCTCTCCCAAATTAACATCTGGCCCCTCAATAGTAGTCAGTGGCGGCCCTAACACCACACCCCAGACAATACTGGAACAAGTTAGGACCGGCATCGACTACCGCCAAGGAGGGTATGCACCCCTAAAAATTGCCCCTCTATCTAAAGGGAAGCTAAAAATCACTTTCCGCTCCGAAGAGAACAAAGACGACGCCCTCAGGCAATTAACTAAATCCTCGCCGCTAAAGGTGGAAAACGAAAAACGCCTTGACCCCATGGTCATTATCAAAGGTATTAGTAAATCAACACCTGAAGAGGAAGTGATTGACACTATTCGAGACCAAAATCCCGAACTCACAAATGAAAAATTCCATATTAAATTCCGACGTAATAACCGTAATGACAACCTCTTCAATCTTGTCCTATCAACCTCCCCCTCCGCTTGGCGTAAGTTCGTAGAAATGGGCCACGTCGCCATCTCCTATCAATATGTGCATTGCTCAAACTTCTCTCCTTTTATCCAGTGCAGACGCTGCCTTAACTTTGGGCACACCAAAAGCAGATGCCCCGCGTCCTCCCCCACCTGCGCTAAATGCGCCGGCCAACACGACACCACAGACTGTAAATCCTCTGAAAACAACTCTCACGTAAACAAGTGCGCTAATTGCAATGAGCACAACGCTCAATTTAAAACCAACACCAGTGTCACCCACCGCGCCGATAGTGAAAACTGTCCCAAGGTAAAAGCAATGAGGGCCCGCATTGAGGCTAAGATTAACTATCACTAAAACATACTCATGCACACATTTAAAATTACACAAGCGAATCTTGACAGATCTCGCCTTGCGCTCCAAGAATTTAAATTACACTTTGCTAACACTAACACTGACATTGCTTTTATCTCCGAACCTTATTACAACACCAGCAACACAGTCTCACACATTCCAGGCTTTCGTATATTCCAATCCTCTAACGATGGACCCACGAAAGCCTGCATAATCACCACACAACACATTAACGCACACATCCTCACACAATACACCTCTAATAATATCGTCACAATATCAATCACCACACAATCAGACACATTTTTTCTCATTTCCATATACATAGAACCAGACACAGATTATACCCAAACACTACAACTTTTAGATCATTTTCTCATACAAAACCCAAACGCACACATCCTCATTGCGGGCGACCTCAATGCTTGGCATCCACTCTGGGGCAGCGGACACCACGCACGATACAATAAACGAGGAAAAGAAATAGCTGACCTTTTACTCACGCATGATCTCTACGTACATAACAACACTCATACACCTACGTTCGAAACGACAACTCACGGTAAAATAAGATCATCAATTATTGACCTCACAATTACACCTACACACAACGCTCAACGCGTTAGCGACTGGTCCGTTCACAGCGGCCTATTTCCACATTCTCAACACAACCCCATCACTTTTACCTACAACCACACACAACACCTTATTAACAGATCTCACACTCATAGTACATTCATATACAAAACACAAAATGCAAACTGGCATTCATTTAAAGAGTCACTCCACACACATATTATTAATTCCGATACACTAGACATTGACATCTCAGAGTTATCACCTCACCAAATCGACACATACATAAATGACCTTACATTAACCATTAACAAGGCTTGTAAAGATGCTTTCCCCGTACGCAAGGGCACACAGAAACCCAAGGCCCCATGGTGGAACGACCATCTGGAGAAACTTAGCGGTGAATGCCGCAGGCTTCATCATATGATGTGTCGCTCCTCAAGGGGACATAATTCACCAAGCGCAGAACTCATAGCCGAATACAACGATTCGAAACAAAAATATACCACTGCAATGCGCCTCGCATCAATAAACAGCTTCAGGGAGTTTTGCGAGTCCCAAGACAAAGACGACGTTTGGACCGTCACTAACCGCCTTCTTAAAAATTCTACACCTAACATTCAACCTGGTACACTCCGTATCAACAACACTTACACCAAAACTGAGCTTGAAACAGCTCAATCACTACTGAACCATTTTTACCCCACAAATCTTCCCAACACAGAACCCAGACACCTAACACTCACAGACCTAACTGACTCTCCCCCCGACACGGCGGATGACCCACCTTTCACCTTACAAGAAATAATACACGCCATTGAGACCATCAGTCATAAGAAAGCTCCTGGTCAAGACCACCTGACCAGCGACATTTGCCAAACAGTAATCAAGCTATATCCCGAAATCTTTCTTAAACTATTTAACCGATGCATAGAAACTGCTCACTTTCCCACCCCTTGGAAGGAAGCTACAGTCAAGGTAATTCCCAAACACAATAAAACTGACTACACCTCACTCTCATCCTATCGCCCCATCGGCCTCATTCCCGTGTTCGGGAAAGTCCTTGAAAAACTCATAACCAAGAGGGTCACATACAAAGCCAACAAATTAGGCCTACTTAGTGATAAACAATTCGGCTTCACCGAACAAACAGGAACGGTTCAAGCGATCCACTCCGCCCTGGACATCATCAAAAAGCCAAGTGCAACAAAAAACAAGCCATTGCAGTATCGCTGGACATCAAGGCGGCGTTTGACAACGCTTGGTGGCCGGCGGTGCTCAATGGACTCAAACAAGCTCAGTGCCCAGCCAATCTTTATAAAACTCTGCGAAGTTATTTATCGCAGAGATCAGTTACACTACACTTCGGCAGCAACAAAATTACTCAATCCACAGAAAAGGGATGCGTACAGGGATCTGCATGCGGACCAATTCTGTGGAACCTCATTGTTAACGACCTTCTTAATAACACCAAGTTACCTACAGACTGCTACCTTCAAGCCTATGCGGATGACGTACTGCTTGTCGTCACCGCTAAGGACCCACTTACCATACAAAATCTCACCAACACAGCTCTTGAAACTATCCGCCTATGGGGTCAAAGTGTAAAACTTCATTTTGGCCCCAATAAAACACAACTAATCGCATTCACACCAAAATCGGAACACACTCAAATCTTATTCGATAACACCCCTCTCACTTTCAGCAAAAACATAATATATCTCGGCGTCGTAATCGACAACAAACTTCTATTTAACGAGCACCTAAAACACACCATACAAAAAACACTAAACATCTTTAAAAAATTACAAATTTATGTGCGCAGCACATGGGGCCCACACCCCGAAAACGTTCGTACCATATACTCAATGGTTATTGAACCGATTACTACATACGCCTCCAGTGTTTGGGGACATATTGCCTCCAAAAAAACAGTCAGATCAAAATTAATAAGCCTACAGCGCGGCTTCGCTCTAAGAGCCATCAGAGCATTCAGGACGGTTTCCGCCAATGCAGCGATCGCCCTGGCCCGTTTTACCCCTCTAGATCTCAAACTCCTACAGACGGCAGAGATCGAGTCAACTCGCATAAATAGACATACAAATAGACTACCCAACGACATCCCAATTGAAACCCCAGTCCGTTTTTCTGACCTCCTTCATCCCGCAGAACGAGTCCCCATTAAAATCTTAACAAAAGATTCATACGCAGAGCTTGATCATCTACACTTCCATCATATCTATACTGATGGTAGTAAACATGAGGACGGCTCAACTGGCGCTGCGCTCGTTATATACTCACCAACTCCCCCTCACTAACACACAGCAATGAACAGACACATAAACACACATACACAAAACATATCAAACTACATAACACCAGTTCTGTCTTCCAGGCAGAACTTATCGCCATCAAATACGCCGTAATGTATCTACACACCAAAAGCATCACACAGGCCATCATTTTCACTGACTCACAATCATCCATAGCGGCACTTAAACAATACATCAATACCCATCCGATAGTCACTGACATACACAATACGCTCCATTCCATAAACTCGAACTCCACCCCTAACATATATTTCCAATGGGTCAAAGGCCATTCAGGCATACCAGGCAATGAACTAGCCGACGCCGCGGCTAACAAGGCAGCATCCCTTCACAAATCCCCTGATCTTATTTCATGTCCCATTTCCCACATTAAAAACATTATCAAACAAGATATTAAAACAAAATCACAATCCAGGTATATAGACGAAACAACTGGCAAATTTACTAAAAAACTATTTCCCCAACTCTCCAATATTAACGCATTTTTCCAGTCCATCCCCATATCCTTTCAAATGACCCAATTCCTAACTGCCCATTCATTCGCAAAAAACTACCTACACAGATTCCACATAACTGACGATCCTTATTGCCCCTGTGACAACTCCACCATCCAAGACCTTATACACCTTATCCGTGAATGTCCCAGATTCTCTTACCAAAGGAGAACTTATGAAGACACTTGCAATTTTATGAATATTGATCCATACAACATTACCGAAATTATATCCAAGAACATATCATCAAAGTCATTCGATAAATTTATAAAATACATAATTAACAATCTAAAAGCATTTAATAATACATAAATAACATATGATTCAATTGTAATTGTAATTAACCTTAATTTTAAGAATAACTTTAAGTTTTATCTGTGTTAAATCTTAGGTTAAATTTGCACTAAGTTTAACAGACCCAATCATACCATTCACATGTATACTCAAATCCTAATTTTAAGAATAACTTTAAGTTTTATTAAATACAAATATGCTAAGTTAAATTCTAGCTTAAACATAGACTAAGATTATCTAATCTAATCAAACTATTATTGTACACTCAAATCTTAATTTTAAGAAGAACTTTGTTTTATTTGTTATAAACTCGCACTCTTAACGCATGTTCAGATCTAGACCAGGTTTATTCAACTTATCTATACTACTCATATTATGTACATCAAATTCTAATCTTTCTAAGAATAACTGCAAGTTTCATTTGATATAAATATGCAACGTAAAAATTTAGTTTAAATCTAGACTAAGGTTATCTTACCTAATCAAACTACTCATGTACACTCAAATTCAAATTTAGACTAAGATTATTCAATGTAATAAAACAATTCATATGTATATTTAACTCTAATTTCTAAGAACAGCTGTAATTTTTATTTGTTACAAATTCGATTTATTAACGTCAGCTCAAACTAATATTAAGATTATAATCTTACTACACTGTAAGTAAATAATATCCTAAGGTGTAATAGGTCTGTAACAGAAAGTGAAGTATCATATAGCTCCATCTGTTGCAGACCTAAACTAATTTTATGTAAAATACTTTATATAAACATTGTTATTTTCTTTGCTTATTAAAGACAACCCCTTTCGAATAGCTTCCTCGGCCACGAACCTGACGGTGTCGTGGAGTAGGCCATTAGGTGAAAAAAAAAAAAAAAAAAACCTAACCTAACCTAACCTAACCTAACCTAACCTAACCTAACCTAACCTAACCTAACCTAACCTAACCTAACCTAACCTAACCTAACCTAACCTAACCTAACCTAACCTAACCTAACCTAACCTAACCTAACCTAACCTAACCTAACCCAACCTAACCTAACCTAACCTAACCTAACCTAACCTAACCTAACCTAACCTAACCTAACCTAACCTAACCTAACCTAACCCAACCTAACCTAACCTAACCTAACCTAACCTAACCTAACCTAACCTAACCTAACCTAACCTAACCTAACCTAACCTAACCTAACCTAACCTAACCTAACCTAACCTAACCTGGCCCTAACCTAACCTAACCTAACCTAACCTAACCTAACCTAACCTAACCTAACCTAACCTAACCTAACCTAACCTAACCTAACCTAACCTAACCTAACCTAACCTAACCTAACCTAACCTAACCTAACCTAACCTAACCTAACCTAACCTAACCTAACCTAACCTAACCTAACCTAACCTAACCTAACCTAACCTAACCTAACCTAACCTAACCTAACCTAACCTAACCTAACCTAACCTAACCTAACCTAACCTAACCTAACCTAACCTAACCTAACCCAACCTAACCTAACCTAACCTAACCTAACCTAACCTAACCCAACCTAACCTAACCTAACCTAACCTAACCTAACCCAACCTAACCTAACCTAACCTAACCTAACCTAACCTAACCTAACCTAACCTAACCTAACCTAACCTAACCTAACCTAACCTAACCTAACCTAACCTAACCTAACCTAACCTAACCCAGTCGCGCGCCCCCGCCGAAGCGTAAACACCTAAAACGTATCGCTCCGCGTCTCAAAATTCGCATAAATAGGATTTTTCAAGTGTTTAGTGCAGTGTTATACACCATTTTAATCAGCTTAAAAACGTGATTCTAGTGATACCAGTCTCGTCGCGATAAGTGAAAAATTGGAAAAAATTCCATACAAAATACCAACATAACCTTGTTTTAGGTTATAGTTTTTCAGTTTCTTGAGTGCGACGCTAAATCTAGATCGGTAACACAGTGTTTTTCTTATACCATCGTGAGTGGCACATGAATGTGCAAGTGTGTGCAAAAAATTGGATTTTTCCCGGCAGGTTTACTATACTTTTCATAATTTTTAAGATAAAACACGTGGCCACCACGTGGCGACCAACTTTGTAACCAGCAGTGTTAGAATCTTGTGACTTACATCATTAGAACCGCCGTTCAGAGGGCTTTTAAATGATATATGGTGCACCTTCAGAAAATTCATCAGACCTGAGAAAACCCCTTTTTGCAGAAAGTGGTAATTTTTATTATACTTTGTAACTTAATAACTTTTCAAGAAGATCTGTAAGATACCCAGTTTAAACCACCATCAAACAGCATAACTAATCAAGATCATTCATGCAAAATTTCATAATTTTATAAGCAAATCTTCATATTCTTCTGAATTTTCTTCTGGAAAAGGGCCGGTGACGCCATTAGCACCTAAGTTGGTAATCACCCTGGAGGCCAAACGGAGCGTCTGATCAAAAATCTAAGCGAATTTTCATTCACTCCTGATGAAGCAATTATATGGGTAATCTACCTATATACACCACAAGACCCGGTCTACCGGAAGGTTCAGCTACTCTTTCAGTGATAACCCTGGCCCCTGCAGGGTCTGAGGGGAACTTTTACACTTTCTGAAATCAGCACTTCTCACTGCATAATACCATATAAGAAAAAGAACTAATATAGACAGATTTCATATTTTAAAAAATTTTTCTTTTATAAAAATTTTAAATTTTTACTAAATTAACATATATAAAAAACTTTCTAACGCTCATTAATAACCTGTTTATATAAGATTTGATAGAACTCATTATGGTGCACATTATTATATATATAAATGCTAACTTAAATTAAATCTCATATTATATAACCCCTTAAACAGCTTTTCAAAAAACCACTTTTTCGATAAAATTTGCAATTTTTTACTAAACTAACATCTATAAAATATTTTTCTAACGATCATTAATAAATTTTTACATAGCATTTGATAGAGCTTATCAAGGTGCACATTATTATATAAATAAATGCTAATTTAAATTAAATCTTATCTTATATAACCCTTAAACAGCTTTTCAAAAAACCACTTTTTCGATAAAATTTGTAAGTTTTTACTAAACTAACATCTACAAAATATTTTTCTAACGATCATTAATAAATTTTTACATAGCATTTGATAGAGCTTATCAAGGTGCACATTATTATATAAATAAATTCTAATTTGAATTAAATCTTATCTTATATAACCCTTAAACAGCTTTTCAAAAAACCACTTTTTCGATAAAATTTGTAAGTTTTTACTAAATTAACATCTATAAAATTTTTTCTAACAATCATTAATAATTTGTTTACATACCATCTGATAGAACTTATCAAGGTGCACATTATTATATATATAAATGCTAACTTTAATTAAATCTCATCTTATATAACCCTTAAACAGCTTTTCAAAAAACCACTTTTTCGATAAAATTTGTAAATTTTTACTAAATAACATCTATAAAATTTTCTCTAACGATCGTTAATAATTTGTTTACATACCATCTGATAGAACTTATCAAGGTGCACATTATTATATATATAAATGCTAACTTAAATTAAATCTCATCTTATATAACTCATTAAACAACTTTTCAAAAAATTACTTTTCGTTAAAATTTGTAAGTTTTTTACTAAACTAACACCTATAAAATATTTTCTAACGCTTATTAATAATTTGTTTATACTTCATTTGATAGAGCGGATTATAGTGTTCATCAATATACATAAAAGTTCTTATTTAAATTAAAATCTCGGCTTCTAAATAACGTTAAAACAATTTTTCTTTAAACAACTTTTCATTTAGATTGTAAATTTTATTAAATTGGCACCTATAAACGAATCTCTTGACTCTTTTCTATAATCTGTTTACAAACCGTCGAACATAGCTTATTATAAAACACATTAAAATACATAAAGTGCTTAATTTAAATTAAATAATATCTTTATATAACAACCTTTTTAAACAACATATTTGATAAAAATCGTAATAAAACCTATAAAAGAATCTTTCTCGCTTATTTATAACCTGTTTATGCACCATTTGATAAAACTAATTCTAGTGCAATCATAATTCACCAGTTAAATAACATCTTTATCTTAGTAAATAGCTCTGTAACTGTAACATTGCACCTTCTCAATTATAAATTGTAAACAGATAAAATTCACACTAATAACACAAACGAAGGGTATTATTGACCTTTACAAATACAAAACACTACACTATGTTTGGCCTCAGAACCCCAACTAAAAACAAGCTATCGCCATCCACAAGCGCGACGGATAAAGAGACCGAGGCAGAATTGCCCTCCGCACGAGAGCCAGCCCTGACCCCGGTTAACGAAGCGCAAATAAGTATGGGGGAAAAGGCGACCATCTTGTCACAAACAGAAGAAGGTAGGAAAATCATAAACAAAGTATATAGATCCCGAATAACGGAGGCAGCGGCTTTACAACAAAGTGCGCTCGCACAACTTAACGCTGCGAGGAACCTAAAGGGAGACATAAAAACCGCAGTAACGGTTGCGGTTAAAAGGTTGTATGAGTTGGTGCGAGACGGAGAGCTCCATGGAAAAGATAGGAAAGATGAAATCACGAATGAAGCGAAACCTGACAAAACAGACAAGCTAGAGGAAAAAATCAGAAGGATGGAGGAACTGATGGAAAACAACTCGAGAAGGCAGGAAAGCTTTGAGAAAACGGTCACAGAAAGTGAAGACAGAATCATGGCAAAGCTGGGGGAAATCCGTAGCTATGCAGAAGTAGCAGCAGTTGCGAGGACCGAGCCGAGGAATGACTGTGCCAGAACCGCAATCAATGACCGACCGGACCGGACCGGACTGTATTCTCTGATTGTCGAGCCCGGAGAGGAGACCGAAGCGGCAGAGGACACAGTCCAGAAAATTAGGTGCTCTCTTAAGGCAAAAGACCACGGATACAAAATTGAAAAGCTCCAAAAGATAAAGGGAGGGAAAGTGGTCATCGGTTGCGGTACTGAAGAAGAACGGAAAAGGGTGAGGGAAAGGATAACGCATGAAGATAATGGTCTTACGGTAAAGGAACTCAACAACAAAAATCCTCTGGTGAGATTTAAAGACTTATTAAAGTATAACACCATTGATGATATCAAGAAAGCCCTCCAAACCCAAAACAAGACAACGACCGGAAACCTAACCGGGGAGGACTGGGTGATGACAGAAAAGCACCGCCAAAACGCTAGAAATACGCACGAGTGCCACGTCATCGTGCAGGTCTCCCCGGGGATGTGGAAGGCGCTGACCCGGGCGGAGAAGGTACACATCGACCTCCAGAGGGTTTGGGTAGAGGATCGGTCCCCCCTTGTACAGTGCTCTAAGTGTCTCGGATACGGTCACACGAGGAAGCATTGCCAAATTGAAAAACTAACCTGCTCCCAATGCACAGGGGAGCACCTGAGGGCTGACTGTCCAAATAAAGAAAAGACACCTGAATGCGCAAATTGCAGAAGAGAAGGAATTAACAACGCAGACCACAGTGCGTTTAGCCCTGAATGTCCAGTGCGTAGGAAGTGGGATGTGCTGGCTAGAAGGTCAGTACAATACTGCTAAAGTTCTCCCAATCAAAATCAAAGTAATGCAAGCGAATGTACAAAGATCAGCAGTTGTCACGGAAGAGCTAATCTTCGAGGCCAAGAAACAGGGCATCTCCATCTTGCTTGTACAAGAACCTTATATCGGAGCGGTTCGAAGTATGAAGAACTACACGGGCACTAGAGTATATCAACATACTGGATCTGGCAATCATATCAAAGCGGCGATTGTCATACTAGACAACAACATACATATCACACAACACCCCGAGATATCCAGCCCGAATATGATTGCCATATCTATAGACACAGAAACAGGAAAGCTTAATCTAGTCTCGATATACTTCGAACCGTATCCGAACCCCCTAAGCCCGCACCTCCAGACATTAAAACAAGCCATCGAAAAATTAGGTCGAAGAACGATAGTAGGGGGTGACATAAACGCGAGGAACGTCTGGTGGGGGGACAGAATAACGAATGAGAGGGGGGAAGAAGCAGAAACGACTTTCCACAGCGCCGGACTAGAAATATTAAACCAGGGCGGGACACCAACATTTAACACTAATAGAGGAAATACATTATACACTAGCTGCGTCGACGTCACAGTAGCCACACCTGACCTCCTCGGTCTCATTGTAAACTGGAGAGTGGACCAGAGTGTGACTAGTTCAGATCATAATGCCATCCAGTTTGAGATCACCTCACGGATCAAAATGGATGATGGACACGCGAGATCTACTAGAGTATACAATGTTCGGAAAGCAAATTGGACCCACTTTCGTGCGAAATTCAAACAGTTGCTTTCTGAACACCAACTCACATCACATAACATCAACACCCTAAACTCCACTACACTTCTAGAAAACACTATAGTACAATACACACAGTTAATCACAGACACTTGCGACACACACATTCCAAAAATTAAAGTACAGAGGAAACACACAACCCCCCTGGTGGACAGAAGAGCTAGTTCAAATGAAGAAAAGCGTCCTAAAAATGAGAAGGAAAATCAGATACTGCTCTGCTATCCGCCGACCTACTGTTATAGAGCGATACAGCAAGGCGAAGCAGGAATACCTGGAAGCAGTAAATAAGAATAAACTGGAAAGTTGGAAGAGCTTCTGCGAAAAGCAAGATGGAGAAAGCCTGTGGGATGGCATCTACAGGGTAATCAGGAAAACGAACGTAAAACAAATTGATCAACAACTTGTTAAGGACGGTGTGACACTCTCCTACCAGGACTCGGCGCAGTACCTGGCGGAAACCTTTTCCCGGAAGATACGAGCGCACGAGAGACTCTCTGGCACACAGAAATGCGGAAAAAAGCCGCAACAATAGAAGAATCGAGTCATGATAACAACCATGACCCGCCTTTTACGCCCAAAGAACTAGCGGAGTGTGCCAGGAGTTTTAACCCCAAAAAGGCCCCTGGAGGTGATGGATTAACGTCAGACATCTGCGGCGAAGCAATTTTTGCGGACCCAGACGTTTTCCTGGCACTGGCGAATAGATGCCTCGACCTGGGATACTTCCCCAGTATCTGGAAAAAGGCCACAGTAATTGTCCTCAAAAAACCAGGAAAAGATGACTATAATCAACCTAAATCATACCGACCAATCGGACTTTTACCAGTACTGGGCAAAATAATGGAAAAAATGATGGTAAAAAGACTCAACTGGCACCTGATCCCCCGTCTCTCCCTCAAGCAATATGGATTCATGCCACAGCGTGGTACAGAGGACGCCCTCTATACCCTTATGAGAAAAATCAAGTTAGGCCTAAGTAATAAAAAATTAATAACACTAATATCACTGGACATAGAGGGTGCCTTTGATAACGCCTGGTGGCCGGCCATTTGTGTGAGACTTACTGAAGAGCGTTGTCCACCAAACCTGGCACTACTAGTACGCAACTATCTCGGCGACAGGGAGGTCCGCGTCGTCTACGGAGGAGCCGTAGCGGCCAGACCAACAAACAAAGGCTGCGTACAAGGATCCATCAGCGGACCCACCCTGTGGAATCTGCTGTTGGACCCATTGCTACAAACATTAGAGAGAGCCGGAGTGTATGCGCAGGCCTTCGCAGACGACGTGGTCCTCCTGTTCGAGTCCAACACGGCGCTAGAAACAGAAAAATTAGCAAACGACGCACTCACGCAGATTTGCGAGTGGGGACACAAAAACAAATTAAGATTCGCCCCCGCAAAAACCAAGGCGATGCTCATGACAAATAAACTTAAATATGACACACCACGACTCAACATGGGCGGCACACCAATACATATGTCGAACAGCGTGAAGATATTGGGCTTGACTATAGACCATAAGATCACCTTTAGCGATCATATTAACGCAGCTTGCAATAAAGCCATCGGCCTCTACAAACAGGTATCCAAGGCAGCTAGGGTGAGCTGGGGACTCAGTCCGGAAATTATTAAAATAATATATACGGCTGTAGTCGAGCCCATTGTCCTCTACGCGGCTAATGCATGGGCAGACGCGGCGAATAAGGCATACATTATTAAAAAACTAGATACGGTACAGAGAAGCTTTGCCATCAAAATATGTAGGGCATACAGAACAACTCCACTCAGCTCCCTCAGAGTGCTGTCAGGTTTGCTCCCCCTAGACCTAAGAGCACACGAAAACAAAACCTTATATGAAATTAAAAAGGGGTACACGGCCTGCGAGCACCT